>CM019159.1:172913-209712 GCA_009733165.1 Naja naja | reverse complement strand
GGAAGGAAGGATAACAGAATAACAGAGTTGGAAGGGACCTTGGAGGTCTTCTAGTCCAGCCCCCTGCTCAAGCAGGAGACCCTAAACTATTTCAGACTAATGGCTGTCCACTCTCTTCTTCAAAAGTTCCACAACTTCTGAGGGAAGCCATTCCCACTGATTAATTGTTAGGAAATTTCTTATTTTTAGTTTGCTTCTCTCTCGGTCCATTGCTCCTTGTCCTGCCTTCAGTTGCTTTGGGGAATAAATTGCCCACCTCTTCTTTTTGTGGCCCAATTCCTGCAACCGTAAACTGTTGCTTAACAGGTTTCCCCAAAAGCAACTGTTTGCTTGGGGCAATCACCCCGTGCTTCAACTGGGATATTTGTATCCAAGCATCCCCCAAAAACAAACCGGGGAAGAAAAGTTGTGTATTTCATCTCCCAACAGCTGCATTATCTAAGTATGTAGAGAAAAACCCAAATATTTCCAGTTATTTTTCTTTTCTATCTCCAAGAGATTAGCAGGTTCCCCTATTTACATACCCAAAAGTTCCTTTTTTCTTCTCCCTCCCTCCCTCTGCCTTAAAAAGAACAGTCTGTGTGCAGAAGTTGCTCAAAATAATCAGCTGTAGGATATTGGATGAAAACATCTCTGGATTCTTGACAGGGTTGAAATGCAGAGAAAAATGGTCGCCGCCGATATTTATGGCAAAGCCCTCTAGGTATTCCCATCTCATCTATTTCCTTTCTCCCCTTCTTCTATCCAGTTTTCGAGGAGCAGAATTTTAATAATTGGGCCCTCCCAGAGTTCTTGATGACAAATCTCCTGAGCGCAGCTTAATTACATTCCCCCCCCCCAAAATAACAGCCTTCAACCTTTTTAAGTGAAAACAACCGCATATTTGGTTTTGCCTGTAACAAAACAACCTTCACAGGAAAAAGAAAAGATTTAAAAAGAAAAGTGAAGTACAAAGGGAAAGAGAAAGAAAGTAAGTATAAATTGGAAGTAAAACCATGTTTTTTTCAACCTTCAGACGGCTTTCATTGCTTGGCTCTACCTCTGTGTCTTATCACCAAGTTACCCTGAATGAATAAGCGAATAAAATTACAATGTTTATTAACGGAATTGTTTACAAAACAGACTATGGTGTCATTTTGCAAGAGAGAGAGAGAGGGAGAGGAAGAAGGAGGGAGAGACTGATTGATTGATTTTGGACTCAAGGGAAATATTATTCTGGCCTCTTAACAACATTTTTATATGTTGCTTAGCCCAGAGAAAAGATCCTCTACTTTTTATCCCTATTCCAGCTATTAGTAGGATCTCAATTATACTTTACCACATACAATGCCAAAGACATTTAAAAAACCATAATTCAAAAGTTTTGTTATGTAATAGCTGCCTTTTAAATGCCATCAAAAGGAGCAACATAGAGGATTTTTCATCATAATCACATTACACCAATATCTATCTATCTATCTATCTATCTATCTATCTATCTATCTATCTACCTACCTACCTACCTGTCTGTCTATCTATCTATCTATCTATCTATCTATCTATCTATCTATCTATCTATCATCTGTCTATCTATATCATCTGTCTGTCTATCTGTCATCTGTCTATCTGTATCTATCATTGCGCCTTGCTTTGCACTATCTATCTGTCTGTCATCATCTGTCTGTCTATCTGTCTGTCTGTCATCTATCTGTCATCTATCTGTCTGTATCGTCATATCATCTGATCTGTCTGCGCGCCTGTCTCTCTCTGTCTGTCTATCTATCTATCTCTGTTGTCTATCTTATATCTACATCACCTATTTCTATTACGTGTCTGTCCATCTGTCTGTTACATCCATCCATCCACCCTCCCCATCCATCCTATCTATCTGTCTGTCTGTCTGTCTGTCTGTCTGTCCGTCCGTCCATCCATCCATCCGTCTGTCATCTATTTCTGTTATCTATCTTCTGTCTACATCATCTATCACCAATCTATTACCTCTGTCCGTCCATCGTTCTGTGACATCCATCCATCCATCCATCCATCCATCCATCCATCCATCCATCTACAGTATCTATTATTACATCTGTGCATGCACATAAAATGTAATCGGCTGTATCCAAAGTAAGGTGATTATGAATGGGTGAAGGAAGGATGGTCATCCATCCAAGATGATAAATTCTTTTCTAGTGAATTGAGTTTAAACAGAAAAGCTCATTCTCAAGGAATACAAACAGAGATTCCAGAGGTTTTCCTTCATTTTTTTTTAAAAAGCAGGCAAGCCTACAGATATTTTCCAACACATAACAGGCTCCAAAATACTCTTATCAGCTGATTTGTTTTTGAGTTCCAGGAGAATGATAAATTGGGGAATTATTGAGAGCAGGCTCAGGGGAATTGTATAAAAAGAGCAGCTGATTTAATAATTGAAGCCAGTGTAAAATATTCAAAATATCATTTGTTTTTTAAAAAGATAAGCTCAAGGCAAAAAGAAGGAAGAAGGAGTGTAAAAAAAAAATCTGTAGCCATTGAATAAATTAGTAGAAGGATTTAGGGATAGGAGCAGACAGCTTAATGAAAATGGCAACTTTTGTGTGCTGAGTTTGCTGCAAAGAAGAGGCAGAAAATTGCATTTTGATTGGAAATCTCTTAAGAACAGACTCTAGACAAGAACTGCCAATATTCTAAGCTGCTGGAAGGGCTATATTGGTGCAACAATCAAACATTAGATCTCAATGTAATTATTATGCCTTAAAATATTCCTGAGCTTGAAAAAATGTGCTACAAACAATATTATGCTGTGCAAACAATATGAAGCGCCACAAAGAATATTATTATTATTTCAAATTTGTAACAGCTTCCCAGCTATGATGACCTCTGGTTAAATGCTTTCAGCAAGGTTTCTACAAAAAACAATTGCTTAAAATAACAGGGATCTTGGGAGCCTTCTAGTCATGCCTTCTACTCAAACAGGAGATTCTATACCATCTCAGACAAATGGCTGTCCAATCTCTTCTTAAAAACTTCCAGTGTTGGAGCATTCACAACTTCTGGATGCAAATTGTTCCACCGGTTAATTGTTCTGACTGTCAGGAAATTTCTGCTTAGTTCTAAGTTGCTTCTCTCCTTGGCTAGTTTCCATTCATTGCTTCTTGCTCGGCCTCCAGGTGCTTTGGAGAGTTGACCTCCTCTTCTTTGTGGAAACCTCTCAAATATAGTCCTTCTTTTCACTAAACTAGACGTACCCAATTCCTGCAACTGTTCTTCATATGCTTTAGCCTCCTAATCATCTTGGTTGCTCTTCTCTGCACTCTTTCCAGATTCTCAACATCTTTTTAATAATCTGTTGACCAAAACTGGCTGCAGTATCCCAAAGTGCAGTATAAAGTGGTATTAACACTTCCTGCCATCTTGATTCTATCCCGCTGTTCACGCGTAGGACTGCATTGGCATTTTTGGTGGCTGCAGCTAAAACATTTAGGATACTGACTAAAGAGAGATGCAGACAAAAGGCAAGTGAGTCAACCCACCATGCTCAAATGCTTTGGCCACCTAATGAGAAGAGAGGACTCGCTGGAGAAGACACTGATGTTGGGAAAGATGGAAGGCCAAAGGAGAAGGGGACGGAAGAGGAAGAGATATAGGATCACGGACACCATGAATTGAATTTGTCTATGGAGAGTCTCCGTCATTCAGGTCCTGGTTGTCCCAAAGGTGCTTTTTCAAGAGGCAACCAGACTTTCTTTGAAGACATTTCACTTCTCATCCAAGAAGCTTCTTTAGCTCCGAAGAAGCTTCGTCAGTTTCTTCAGCTTCTTCTTCAGAGATGGAAGAAGTTTCTTGGATGAGATGTCTTCAAGCAAAAAAACAGAAAGTCCACTTGCCTCTTGAAAAAGCATCTTTGGGACAACCGTGACCTGGATGATTGAGAATCTCCACAGACATTTAGCTATGAAAATATCTACACATCCTGGACATAAACCGTTTCAACTCTTACCCTCAAAACGACGCTATAGAGCCCTGCACACCAGAACAACTAGACACAAGGGGAGTTTTTACCCAAACGCCATCACTCTGCTAAACAAATAATTCCCTCCACACTGTCCAACTATTTACAAAGTCTGCACTACTATTACTGTTAATCTTCTCATCACTCCTTATCACCCATCCCCTCCCACTTGTGACTGTAGGACTGTCACTTTGTCTCTTGTATCCTAACAATATTTATCGACTGTTTTCTAGTATGATTTGATTGCTTATTGTACCCTATGACTATTATTAAGTGTTGTACCTGATGATTCTTGATGAATGTATCTTTTCTTTTATGTACACTGAGAGCATTTGCACCAAGACAAATTCCTTGTGTGCCTAATCACACTTGGCCAATAAAAAATTCTATTTCTATTTCTATTCTATTCTTTTCTATTCTGCATTTTATTCTACTCTATTCTATTTTCTATTCTATTCTGTATTCTATTCTATTCTATTCTATTCTATTCTATTCTGCATTCTATTCTATTCTATTCTGCATTTTATTCTATTCTATTCTGCATTCTATTCTATTCTATTTTCTATTCTATTCTATTCTGCATTCTATTCTTTTCTGCATTCTATTCTATTCCATTCCATTCCATTCTACTCTGTTCATATTCTATTCTATTCCATATTCTATTCTATTCTATTCACCCAAAGCTGATGAAGCTCCTTGGATGAGAACCAAAATGTCTTCAAAGAAAAAAACAGAAAATCCAGTTGCATCTTGGAAAAAAGCCCCTTTGGAATGTGAATTTGGGAAACTCCAACAGATTACAGAAGCCTGGCATGTTGTAGTCCATGGGTTCACGAAGAGTAGGACACAACTCGGGGACTGAACGGACAACACAGCTGACCACAATTCTGATTTTCTTTTTAAAGTGCACCATTTTAAATTGCATGCTTAGCAAGACAAGGCCTAAGGGTAAGGTTGAAGCAAATCAGACTTTCTCATTCCCCCTACTTTCTCATGAAAAGATTCGCATCGAAGCAACTTTCTACTCAAATGTGACAAATGACAGGCTGGGGAGGAAGAACATATGCTCTTAGGTCACCGATGAGTTGTTTTCCATTAAAAAGAACAACAACTTCTTTTTTTCCACCAAGCGATGAAGCACGATAGGAAGAACGTTAGTTAGGAACACAAAATGCACCAAGTAATAGAATTCATCTGGATCTTTTATCTCGGAAACCTAACCATTTAGAACAGATTAACACAGCTGTCCATAAAAAGAAAGACCGCTGACCTTGGATGGGATATAAGGTGAAAGAAGACGGAACAAGGTCAGTTGCTCTGATAATGAATAAAGAAATTCCTCAAAGGAAGGCAAGAAATATCTTGGAACAATCTGTAATAAATCTTTCTCTCCCAGAGTCTTCTCTGATAACCCAATCATCTTTCTGCAGATGGCAGAGACAAAATTTATGGCAGCTGTGCAATCCGATATATATTGATGCGGCTGCTTTAATGAGTCATGGGCCCCGTCTGCCTCCTAAGTCCTCCTCCTTTGGAATCTGACCGGGAGCACGCTGTGTCCCTACAATATAAATGTTGGCTAAGAGTACACCGATATAATATAAGTATAAAATACAGCTGGTCCTTGACTTAACAACTATTCACTTAATGATCATTTGAAGTTACAACGGAACTGAAAAAAGGGAGGGAGGGAGGGAGAAGGAGAAGGAAGGGAAGGAAAGAAAGAAGGGTGGGATAGGAAGGGAGGGGAGGGAAGGGAAGGAAGGGAGGAGAAGGAGGAAGGAAGGAAGGAAGGAAGGAAGGAAGGGAGGGAGGATGAAGGAAGGAAGGAAAGAAGGGAGGAGGAAGGAAGGAGAGAAAGGGAAGGGGAGGAGGAGAAAAGGAAGGAGGAAGAGGAGGAAGAGATAGGAAAAAAGAAAGGAGGGAGGGACAGAAAGAGAGGGAGGGACAGGGAGGAAGGAAGGGAGGAAGGAGAAAAAAGGAAGGAAGGAGGGACAGGAAGGGAAGGAGGGAAGAAGGAAGGGGAAGGAAGGGATAGGAAGGAAGGAGGGACGGGGAGGGAGGGAGGAAGGGGAAGGAAGAGATAGGAAGGAAGGAGGGAAGAAGGAAGGGCAGGAAGGAAGGAAGGAAGGAAGGAAGGAAGGAAGGAAGGAAGGAAGGAAGGAAGGAAGGAAGGAGGGACTCTGAGCTCAGAGCACCAAGGACCCCTCACTCATTTCAACTCTCAGCTATAAATATTCTCCCCCATCCATCCAGCCAACTCTCTCATCTCTCCTTCGCAGAAACGGAACAATATATTTCATTCTTTCCATACGCCGCCCCCTTCCTTTCTTTCCATAAGCTCCCCCCAAAAATCCTTTTCTCTCTTTCTTTCTTTCTTTCTTTCTTTCTTTCTTTCTTTCTTTCAATTGGAGCCGAGTGAACGTTTGATAGATGCTACTTGGACTTTCTGTTCTTGCAACACAATGGAAGTCAGTCATCGACTGAAGTGCGGGGAGAAGAAAATTAGAGCGGTTCAGAGATTGGTGGTTTGAGTTCAAGGTGGGAGGGCTCATTTCGGCCTTTCCAGATGGCGGGACTTCCATTCTCCCCGACGGTCCCCCCACCAAAAGAATTGAGATAGAGATGGTAAAGCCACAATACGACCCCCGCCCCTTATTTAAAAACAAAAAAAAAAGAAACACAACTGCCAGGAAAGAGGCAGGAATATCCTGTTGCATTCGGCTAACCGAAATTCCAGACTTTACACAATGGGTTTTGGTTTTTGTGTTTTAATTCCCTTCAGCGTTCCTTTCTGAAGTTTCCGAAAAGAATATTCGTTGGCAGAACGCTGAAAACTGCAAAAAATCAGCTGGGAAGAAGCCATTTCAGAGTGGGAATGACTTTGGCCTCCACAGTGGAGCCCGACATCCCTGTGGCTAAGCGAGGCAGCCATTAAGCAAGTCAGGCCCCATTTTACAACCTTTGGGCCGCAGCGGTGCAGTGAATTGCCGCCATTATGAAATGAATTGTGCGGTCATGGAAGCGAATCCGGCTTTCCCTGTTCGACTTGTTGAAAGCCATCTGGGAAAGTTACAAACGGCGATCACAGTGTGACCGTCGTAAACCCGAGTCAGTTGCCAAGACGGGGACGCTGCAAAGGTCATATAAGTGTGAAAAACGGTAGTAAGTCCCTTTTTTCAGCGCCGTTGTGACTTTGAATGGCCATCAAATGATCTCTACATCATGTGCTCTTTTTTGTTGAATGCGGTGGTACCTTGGTACAGGTAGTTCCTCAACTTACAACAGTTCATTTAGTGACTGTAGAGGTGGAGCTCTCACCTCACAATCAGGAGGCTGTGAGTTCGATCCCAGGTGGAAGCAGATATTTCTCTCTCTGGGCACGATGAGAATATATCTGCCAAACAAAACTCTGCTCTGGCGACAGGAAGGCATCCGGCCAGTAAAACACTCTGCTAGTTCCATTCAGTTGCTCAGACTTCACCCCACCAGGGATTATGGGGTCATTAAATGAAAATGATGACGATGATCATGATGCAACGAAATGTCACTTTAATGTATGCCAACTAGTGGACATTTCAAGTGAAAATAAAGTTATTCTGAGTTCAAAGTTACATTGGCACTGAAAAGAGGGAGTTACAACCATTTTTCACACTTATGACTTATTGCAGCATCCCTGTGGTCACGTGATCAAAATTCAGCCACTTGGCCACCGACTCATAATTATGACAGTCGCAACATCTGCAAGAAAACTAACCAAGCTCAGAGGGCACCAAAGACCCCCTCAAAATCCATTTTTAAACTCAACAACACATTGATTACCATGTTTCCCTAAAAATAAGATCCTGTCTTATAATTTTTTGCCACCAAAAAAAGGCACCAGGTCTTATTTTCAGGGATGTCATCCACTGACTAACCTCACTTGCGCATGTTGTCCCTGGCCTCCTTTTCACTGTCACATGACTGCTTAGTAGAACTCTGGATCGATCCAGAGCTTTGTTCTTAGCTCCAGAGGCCTTCAGGAAAGCCTTTGCCAGCTTTGCTGGCTGCAGAAGAAATAGGTGGGCAAAGCAGGTGTTGGGGTGTGCGAGGCCTGGTTACAACTGTGCAAAGGTAAGTAGTAGGGCAGCTCCACCCCCCCATCCCCACCCTGGCTTAATTTTTACCCGTCCACTCTGGATTGGGCGGGATCTTTATTAGGGCTTATATTGGGCGCATGTGGAAAAAAATCAAGCTAGGACTTACTTTCAGGGTAGGTTGTATTTTTGGGGAAACAGGGTAGTTCCTACAACTGCTTGTGCCCCGAAGGATAATGACAGTAAAATCAGGAAAACCGATGTTCCTCTATGGAACTTGGGAAAGACTTAACTGCTCGGGAAAAAACAAGTTTCCAAATGCCGACGACATTTTTTCATAGGAATAGTTAGTCCCTGAGTAAGCGGATTTCAAAATATACTCTTACCTGACCATTTATGTCTTCTAAAGCAGCAAAAATGAAGACCAAGCACACGCACAAAAAAGCACTTTTAAGAAACGCTTGTAAAATTCAACTAGCATAGATTTAAAAAAAAAAAGATTATCTGTTTCTCATTCTAAAATGCTGACAGGGATTTTTTTAAAATCGCGACTGTCATCATTCCTGGGTTTACAAACCATTACCTTGCTTAGTTCCCCATCTGTTCTACATTGCAAAACCAGAGTCCTCTCTCGTTTGGCCAGTTGCTCTTGGCTGCACTGACATTATTAAAAACTCCTTTCGTCCAAATGAAGGGGTAATTTAGCACAGGAGACACCCAGGAGTTGCTGAAAGGACAAACTTTTTGGGACGTGTGTTTATATATTACAAAACTGCTTCAAGTTCCTTTGAACAAAATCATGGCAACAAGGCCTTCCAATCTCACAAACATCTGGTTGAGTCAAACATCAGGGAGATAAAAGCTAGAGTCAACATTCACTAAAGCAAAGTGTTATTTATTTGCATCGATTGTTTATTTTTAATTATTGACTTTGGTCTCCTCTTAAGATAAAGAAAGCCAATACAGGTAGTCCTGACCTTACTGTTCTGATCTAGATCTTCCCAAGATCATGAAGTCAACTCCTTGTCCCGATAAAACCCCTTTTATTTAGGTTAAATGGAATTCCTCTCCATCGAAGTCCTGGCCAACAGTCTTTCAAGAGATTTCACAACTACAGGCCTTTATCAGGCTGGAAGAGTTGCAAGGCTGATAGCTTCCAAATGCCACGCTGTAGCAGCAATTACTTGGCAAGGAGTCAGGAACAGATCTTCACCCTAATGAATTGAACTAATTGTTTCCTGCAAACCCCACTCCCCTTTCACTCCTCTTTATTCCCTATGGGAGGGGCCATTCACCATCCACCTGAGCCCTTACTCCCGAGTCGACCCTTGTTCCTTAGCTGTTCCCTTCTTCTGGCAGCTCTGTGCATGCGCACTCTGGGAACAGGCTCCAGCTGTTCTTCTTCCCCACTGATCTCCGACTCCGAAGGCAGCTGATAACTGTCAGATGGCCTGGCCCCATCTTTGCCTCCAACGCAGAGCCCTCGTCAGAGCCTCCCCCAGACTCCAGGACTGGCCCAGTTTTCCCCACAACCTCCTCACTGTCCGAGTCTGCCACCAGCTCCACTGGCCACTGGCGGGCCACAACACTTACAGGGTTCATTTAGTGACTGTTCAAAGTCACAACGGAAATGAAAAAAGGGACTTACGACCGTTGTTTCCACACGACCGTTACAGCATCCTCAAGAACAAGTTATCAAAATTCAAATGTTTGGCAAACTGATTTGTATTTATGACGCCGTTTTTTTTTTCTTTTAAGAGAACCCCTTCAGACATCTTATAAAGTACATTTCTCAGGTCAGCCTCTCTGCTTCTAAAAGCATCGCTAATGCTGCTCTCAAATTTGAGCAGAGGCGTTTGGTACCAGAAGTAAGATTGGGAGGTTATTGGCTGGCAGTTTTGGTGTGACGTTACATTAGCAAACTAGGCAACATCATCTGTGCTAGTGAGGGGGTGGGGTTGGCACTGATTTATTTATTTGTATATAGTAGTGGCTGCTACTTTTTTAAAATAAGAGCAAACTCAGAGAGCACCAAGGACTCCAGAGTCTTCCTCTCCCTCCTCCTCCTCCATTATGCAACCCCACCTCCCTTCTAGCAGTGATGATGTTCCCCAGTTGGGTCACAAAATGTCTGCAAAAAAACCACCAAACTCAGAGGGCACCAAGAACCCCACAGTTCTGCTCCTCCTCCTCCTCCTCCTCCTCCTCCTCCTCCTCCTCCTCTTCTTCTTCTTCTCCTCCCTCCCTCCTCCTCCGCAACCACCTCCTTCTAGCAGTGATGATGTTACCCAGTTGGGTCACAAAATGTCTGCAAAAAACCCACCAAACTCAGAGAGCACCAAGAACCCCACAGTTCTCCTCCTCCTCCTCCTCCTCCTCCTCCTCCTTCTTCTTCTTCTTCCTCCCCCCTCCTCCTCCTCTCTGCAAACCTCACTCCTTCTGGCACTGATGATGTTACCTAGTTGGGTCATGAAAGGTCTGCAAGAAAACCACCCAGCTCAGAGAGCCCCAAGCACCCCCACAGATCAACCCTGAGCTGCAAATATTCTCTCCTCTCTGTATTTGGAGATTAATAACGTCTGAAATTTTTTTTTAAAAAAAAAATCACTATCAGGGTGGCCCTGGCAGCTGCAACAGGTGATTATATTTCATTATGGGCTATATCAGTGGAAAAGATAATAAATTCTGATTAAGCACAGTTTCAACAACGAACAAGGGCAGGCGATGAAAAAAACCAACACGCTCAAATATTTGGTAGGTCCCCAAAGCCAGCCTGGAATTTTTATTTATTTATTTATAAAAACGGGCAAAAACAGTGGCAATGAGGGCAGTTGAATTTTGTTTCAATTTGCCTTTCTCCCATTTGTGTTTTGGAAGTTTGGTTCCAAGATGGGCACCGGGTTGGAGAATGATATACGAGAGAGGGAGGGGGGGAGAAGTGAAGAGAAGAGAAGAGAAGAGAAGAGAAGAGGAGAGAGAGAAGGAGAGAAGAGAAGAGAAAAGAGGGAGGGAAGGAAGGAGGGAGAGAGAGAAGAGAAAATTGAGAAGGGTGAGGGATGTCATGAATTTGAGAGTTTTCAAACACAATCGGTCTCAAAGAACCATCAAGTCCTTGCCAAGTTCGGCCCTGGCTATTTACCCGGCCTCATAAAGACCCCGTTATGTAAAGCTGCACACAACAGTGTGTTTCACAAACACACACACACACACACACACAAAACCCCGCCATGGAAGGAAATGAATCAGAGCACACACAGATGGAGGAAGGGAGGGAAGGAGGGAGGGAGCCCTGGGCACAACATTTGAAACTGGGAATGGATCTGGAGGGCATGATTAGGTTCAGGATTACCTCAGAAATGGCACATTTTGCCTTGAAAATGTGCTATTCTCCACACAATATAAAGATTAGCCTGCAGGATGGATGCAAATGAGAGTTTTGAAAGGGATATATGGAATGTTTGGACCCAAAGATGTTGGGGGTTTTTTCCCCTCCAAAAATGGCAACTGGGTTTTCTTGAGGAAATCCAGTTGCCTTTTGGGAAAAAAAGCAAAAGAGTATTATAAAATTTGGCATTTATTCTATGAATGGCTAGATAGAAGAGTAAGAAATTGAAATATGTAATAATAGTATAATATATTATGATTGATTGAATTAGATTGAGTAAGAAAATGAATATAATCTAAATAAAGATGACATCTATTCTTGAAAGACAATAATTATAACGTTAATGATAATATAACAATTGATAAGTGTGATATAAAATATTGGTTAGAACGATTATAAATATAAACAAGTAAGAAATATATGATAATGGAATGATGAGCACAAGAGATATGTACTCAGCCAACACACCATTGAATGGAAAGATGGTTTTATTTGTTTGTCTTTGTTGCAAAATTAAAAAAACTTTTCAAAAAAAAGGGGGAAAAAAAGCAACTTTGCAACAACCACGATCTGGATGATTTGAGTGTCTCCATAGATAGGATGCTGAGGTTAAGAGAGAAAATTCAGAATTTTGACCAGGACGAGTCCATCAGCAAGAGCACTAAATGAGAGGTCACCGTTTCTCCTCTTTTGTGGAACACCTAGGAGGGTGTTCTACAAAACAGAAAATCGTGGGAAGGTAGGAAGGAGAAAGGAGAGAAAAAAGGTTGGCTTGGCCCCTGTGGGTCAAAATCTGGCCGGTTTCCACTTTCAATCGAACTAAAACTACACAAAAGGGATTTAGTTGCTCAGCCTGGTCGTGTTTACACGAGAGAGAAACATTTCCTAAAGTGTAAGCAGGGTGGCTGAACAAATGGAAAGATCACGCTGTCCAAATCCCAAATGAGAACGGACAGGATCTTCACTGAACGGCAATCTTGTGTTGGAATGGATCACAACAATATCTCTCTCGCTCTCCCTCTTTCTCAATCTCTCTCTCTCTCTCTCTCTCTCTCAATCTTTCTGTTTCTCAATCTTTCTCTCTTTCTCAATCCCTTTCTCAATTTCTCTCCCTCCCTCTCCCTCTCTCTCTCTTCGATGGGAAAGCCACGAACTCTTTCTATTTAGCCATTAACCCACCTGCAAATTCTGTAAGGCAATGCATCTACCAAATATTCTCTTTTCTTTGTCTAAAATGGCACAGGGGTTCCTGCCTGAGCAGAGGGTTGGACTAGAAGACCTCCAAGGTCCTGTGATGACCCGGAGTGTAACACAAACGTAACAAAATCCAAAACGTAAATAAATGTCCTTTATTGCCTCCAATTTGGCCCCACTGCTCAATAAAGCAGTTGGAGATAAAATGTACTCAAAAATAGTCTTCAAAAGAAAGCAATACAGTCCGAACTTAATGAGCAGATAGAGGTGAAATAAAAAAACCAAACAAACTACAATGATGAAATTTCCACAAGGGAACAGGAGAAGCGTTTACCAAATTCAAGGAGATAACAAGGCACAGTCTGTTGGAAGGACGCCAGCCAAGATAACCAGCCCAAAATAAAACACGCTTTGTTTCCAGCGTTCGCCAGTACGCAGGTCCGTCCTCTTATTCAGTTGTCACAGCTGCAGCCCATGAAGAGGATCCAGGCCCTCTCCTCCCCCATAGACCATGTCTCTCCCTTATCCTCTCCTCCCTGCATGCCCTAGGATGGAGAGGGGATGGGCCTGGGTCCTCCTCTGACTGCCCAGCTGGCCCCTGCCCTTCCCCAGCCTCCTCCACAACCTCCAGAGCCACACTTCCACTTCCTGTCGGCTGTTCTTCCTCTCCCTCAGAGTCAGTCTCCACCAGGGGCATGACAGGTCCCTTCCAACTCTGCTCTTCTCTTCTTTCTCTTCTATTATTTCTCTTCTCTTCTAACTATTCTGTTCTATTCTATTGATTATTCTATTCTATTAATTCTCTATATTCTATTATATTCGTTTCCATTCCATTCCATTTTTTACTTATTCCATTGTATTCTAATTCTACTCTACTCTACTTTACTCTACTCTATTTGTTTCCATTCCATTTTCTACTTATTCCATTCCATTCAAATTCTAGTACTCTACTCTACTCTACTCTTTATGTCAAGCTTACAGGATATTTCAACATTGTGACTCTTCTGTCCTTCACGCAAACCAATAATATCTGGAGAATATTACATCATAAAGTCTGTCTTGCAAAAAATATTAAAAAGAGTATTCTAATCTTACCAGTACATTTACTGCAGATTCAGAAACCAGACAAGCGTTCAGGAAAGGTTACCTGAACTATAAGATAATTTTTCATGCTGTCTCACCAAAACTGCCATTCCCTACTTAGTGATATAAAAAAATGTGTCATCTAATTGAGATAACGTCAACCAGATATTCCAGAACGTTACCCTTTTATGACTTTCTTTTCCTTTTTTAATTAACAAAAATAGTGTAAGAGAAGAAAGAAAAGAAAAACCTGATCATACAGAAACACAGGAGCAGCCTGTTCATTCAAAACCAATTTCACAGGAAATATGAAAGGAAGTTGATGGTGCCTCACTCCTAAAACGAACTGCTAGAAGACTGTGAAACCTGAAATTCTGGGTTCGGGGTTTGCCTTCCCAGGAACAGCAATTAATAATAGAAGTTACACAAAACACAAGGGAGCAATTTAAGCAGGCCGGCTTTTTTCAAACTTTGCAAGAAGTTAATCTAACCCACAAGAACTCTTGATAGAGCTTCACGTGAACTAAACAGTGCAGCTCAGGATTTATTTAAGCTTATAGTATCTGTTCCTGAAATCTGGAACTAACTAGCCAGAAGGTTTGAGACAACTTTTTTTCCCATAGGGTCACGGAGATGGTTGAAATTATGAAAAAAATGTTCATAAATCACATGTTTCAGTGCCATCATAACTTTTTTTTTTAATTTTTCTTTTTTAAAGACATAGACAAACACATACATAAAGAACATAAAACATCTTTTTTGAGAACAGTCTGCTCCCGGGTTGTCACTTCTCCATACAGACATAAGTTCAATTACTTATTCATCTTATGTATTCTAATCCATATCTTATATCCATTTTCACAATTTTTTCCCTTTCTCTGCTTTCTATAATCTTATTTTTAATTATTCCATTCCTTTCTATTTTCAATTACATTTCTTTTTCTAATTTTCCATATCTTTCCATTTAATATTTTAACACTTTCATCTGTCCTGTTTACAATTTCATACTCTTTTTTTTTCCTTGTACATATTTTGGCCTGTAGTTGCTAAGGCTGGAGTTATAACACCTTTATATCTTTTAACTACTATCTATTCAATTATTACTCAGCACTTAAAGTACACCTTCACAAATATGACATTCATTTTCTAACATAGCTATCAACCGAATTCTGCTTGGTACATTCCCTTACAAATGCACATTAAATTCTTTAACAAGAAACAAAAAAAAGAAGATATACATATATATAAAATACATATTTCTATTTCAAATTCATAACTTTCAAAGTCATAACTTTGAACCAGGGGTGGGCTTCAAAAATTTTAGCAAGCAGTTCTCTGCCCGGTTGCTAGGTGGGCGTGGCCATGGTGGGCGTGGTCTATTCGGCCTCCTGCACCACAATGGGGGGAGGCTTGAGCCTCTAGGAGAGCAAAAACAGCCCTCTGGAGGCTGGAAACGGGCCCATTTCCAGCCTTTCCAAACTTCCAGGAGGCCCGTTTTTGACCCTCCCCGGACTCTGGAGGTTCTCTGGAGGCCAGAAACAGGGCCATTTCTGGCCTTCTGGAGCCTCCCAGGAGTCCCCACGTGGCCTGTTTTTTGCCCTCCCCGATCCTCTGTGTGGGACCTGTACTTACCTGGGATCCAAAACGGGCCACGTGGGGACTCCTGGGAGGGGCAGGGTAGATGGGGCCAGCCAGTCATCGGAACTACCGGTTCGGTGAACCAGTTGTAAAATTAGCAACCGGTTCGCCTGAACTGGTGCGAACCGGCAGCAGTCCACCCCTGCTTTGAACAAAACCATTTTAAGTTAAGGACTATCTGTACTGTACAATTCAAGGTATCCAGTGTGTATCCCCTCTTGTAGTCCCTAATTTGTGCCATGGAGTATTAAACGCCTTTCTTGGCTGAAAACGATTATACTTTAAATCAGAGGGATTGAGAATTGCGTCTAACACATTGCCATGGATTTGTCACTACACCCAAGAATACCACAGAAGAAGACCACAATGGATGAGGAGAGGGAAACCAAGGTTTAAGGAAAGCAGACATGTATTCTATATTATCCCTCCCCTTCATTTTAAGGCCGCAATGTTAAGAAGGGCACATTGAGAAATCAGAATTTAAGGCATGGGTTTCAATGAAGAGTGGAAATCAGAGCCCATGGTTGATCTTTCAGTTGCAAACTCTTTATTTAAAAAAAAAAATGAAACCCGCTCCAAATTTTCATCTCATTCTCCCCAAAACAAACAAACGAACAAACAACAACATAAGCACCACCAAGCTCTCTCTGTAAGGATAACGAGTATTCCTTGTTTATTGGTTTCTAATAGATGAGAGTATTTGTAGCTCAGGGTTGAAGTGAGCAGTCCCAGGTGCTAAGCTTGGTGGTTTTCTTCCAGACATTTCATAACCCAATAAGGTACTAACTAGATGCACTGATGATGTTACTTTGTTGGGCAATGAAAGGTCTACACGAAAGCAACCAAGCTCAGAGAGCACCAAGTTCCCATGGTTACTGTTTTCTATTTCCCTCTCATTCCAGTTGGTTATGGAAGCACAGAACTCAGTAACAATTTTTTGCCAGCTAACACAAAGATAATCCTGGAAAGTTACCAATCTTTAAACATCTGCCAACCAGCAGGTTCTACCAACAAACTTCTACCAACAATCTTTAAACATCTATCCTTCTGACTCAACAACATCACTCACACAGGGTTATAGAAGCCTTAGAAGAGTTACTCACTCTGTACACGGACAACTGTCCCATCAGTTTAAAGCATTTAGACAGGAACATAATTCCCTTTATCTACCACTGCGGATTTTTGGAGAAAATCAGAAACACACAATTGATCGTACTACCGAAAATTAAGACCAGCAAAAGTGTTTCTCTCCCTGGTACTAACATCAAAGGCAGGATATATTTTCTACTTCCTAACCTTTAGGTGCAAGCTAGGGTCCCTCCCCACTCTGTTATTCTGTTATGGGAAGCAGGTACAGAGGACTTTTTCCATCTTCCCTTCTTAACTTTGTCTTTGCCAGGCTGCAATTTACTTTCTTGGATCCCACCCAACTTTATACATAGATCAGGCAAGGAAGTCCACAAATTGATTTACTCACTGCATTATCCTGCAACAAACTGGATCATGGCCCAGATTTTAATGGCCTAACCTGCTTCCCACAGTAAGCGGAGAGTATTCATTGACAGAGCGATAACGTGTAAGTAGATTATGGCATGGGGATTATTTTCTGATTACTGAAAAGCACAAGGAGGAGAATGACAGGTCTGCATAACATCCACCTCAATTACAATGCACAATTGCCTGTGCTCCATAACGGAATAACAGAGTTGGAAGGGACCTTGGAGGAAACCCTGCGCCATTTCAGACAAGTGGCTGTCCAGTCTTTTCTTAAAGACCTCCAGTGTTTGAGCATCCACAACTTCTGAAAGCAAGTTGTTTCACTGGTTAATTGTCCTCCCTGTTAGGAAGTTTCTCATCATCATCATCATCATCATCATCATCATCATCATCATCATCATCATATCTTTCGATAAGAAAGACCAAAAAGTCTGGATAGGGATGTGGCAGTGCCTGCAGACAACAGAAGAGAAGAGAAAGAACTGAAGACGACCACAAAATGCAAAGACCTACGAATAGAAATAGAACGACTGTGGCAAAGGCAAGCAAGGGTAGTACCAATAGTCACAGGCGCCTTGGGAGCAGTCCCAAAACAACTGGAGCACCACTTGAACACCACCCGTGGCATTGACACCTTTGCCACCAGTCAATTGAGAAGGCAGCTTTGCTTGGAACAGCTTCCATCCTGCGGCAATCTCGGTAACCCCATCAAACATCCAGATTTGCCTTTCCCTGGTCCTTGGGAAGGACTCAAGAGGGAGACAAAAATGCCAAACCCCAGTCTGAACATCTGACTGACTGTGGGAGGAGGAGGAGGAGGAGGAGGAGGAGGAGGAGGAGGAGGAGGAGAGAGAGAGAAGAAGAAGAAGAAGAAGAAGAAGAAGAAGAAGAAGAAGAAGAAGAAGAAGAAGAAGAAGAAGAAGAAGAAGACAATAATTATCAGAATAAAGCTGGAAGGGACCTTGGAGGTCTTCTAGTCCAGCCCCCTTGCTCAAGCATGAGACCCTATACCATTTCAGACAAAGGGCTGTCCAGTCTCATCTTAAAAACCACCATTGATGGAGCATCCACAACTTCTGAAGGCAAGCCAGTCCACTAGTTCCTTCTTCTCACTGTTGGGAAATTTCTCCTTAGTTCTAGGTTGCTTCTCTCCTTGGTAAATTTCCCACCAAGTTGCTTCTTGACTTGCCTTTTGGTGCTTTGGAGAATAGTTTGACCCTCTCATCTTTGTAGAAACCCCTCAAATATTGCTATCAGGTCTCCCCTAGTCCTTCTTTTCATTAGACTAGACATGCCCCATTCCCGCAACGGTTCTTCGTACATTTTGGCCCCCAGCCCCCTAATCGTTTCCGCTGCTCTTCAGCGGACACACATTGCTAAAAGAGAACCAATCAATTATTGGTGAATAAATAATCTGCTCGAGGAAAACCTCACGGAGGGAAACACAGAGACTACAGAGTTGTGGTGGGGTTGATCACATCATCCAAAACATCATCCTTTATTTATTATTTACGATGTTAGGTAAGGCATACCCGTGTCGTGTTGCAAAAAAAATATCAACGTTATGACAGCAAGCGCGAGGGGAATCTACGAAAAGGCTAATGGAGATTTCCAGCAGATTGTACTTACCACTTCATCTTTAGGTGATCAGATTTTGTTAGAGCGCTTTTAATACCATCCTTTATTAATTAACCATCTGTTTGACAACACGAGAAGTGAGAACAATCCAAGTCAGACCTTCAAATAAGCTCCATCACTTAAAACATTCCGGGTAATTAATTCTTAAAATGGGTTGTTATAATACCAGCTTTTATCCATTTTTTTTTTTTGCCACAAGTTTTATCTGGTTACTAAGAAGATTAAGAATTTTGATCTTCCCAATTATTGTTCCTGTTTTGCCACATTTTTATGGGGTAGAACCAACTAAGAAAACCAATGTCAAGCTCCTGGTGGAGACTGACTCTGAGGGAGAGGAGGAACAGCCGACAGGGAGTGGAAGTGTGGCTCCGGAGGTTGTGGAGGAGGCTGGGGAAGGGCAGAGGCCGGCTGGGCAGTCAGAAGAAGAACCAGGCCCATCCCCTCTCCGTCCTAGGGCATGCAGGGAGGAGAGGATAAGGGAGAGACATGGTCTACTTGGGAGGAGAGGGCCTTGATTCTCTTCATGGGCTGCAGCTGTGACAACTGGATAAGAGGACGGACATGCGTATGGGCGAATGCTGGAAACAAAGCGTGTAAATATCTCTAGTTTATAGTTCCTCTCTGAGTTTGGCATCCTTCCCAGTGTGTGTTATCTGTGGACATCCTGCAAACTGAAGGAATAAAAGGGGCTTCACCTGTTTCCTGTGACTGTGTTTGTTTTGTATCCCACCCTGGGTCATCACAACCAACAATCTAAAAGTTGTATATTTCTAACAAGGCTTTTTCCTTCCGTCATTTTAATTGTGGGAAAGGTTTAGGATTCGTGGAAAACACCAGTTTAAGAAGATCGCCAAGGATGAAAGATCTTTACAACTGTTTTAATGTTAGTGTAAACACAAGGCTACAAGTTTTTGATGACAAAAAAAATCACCTACCAAGGAAAAGGTAACAACGAAGTGCTAGGAATAAAACGAAGCTCCGAAATCCAAAGAACTGGGAAAGTATTAAATTTTTTTTTGCTGCGTTGGAGGGTATAATTAAAGATTACCCCATATTTATAGCAACAGCAGTTATGTTGTCTATTTTAATAGGTAATTTTGATCTGCTTGAGGGAAACACAGCTGAGGGTCACTATTTGAAGCTCCCAGGAACTGTGATAAACACAGTCATTTTAAGAATTTATGGCCAAACAGTTTAATGTGGGGAAACACAAAGAATTGTTTAAATGCAACAATATACAAGTAGCCCTTCATTTCCGACCACAACTGAGCCTAACATTTCTGTTGCTAAGTGAGACGTTTGACCAGTGAAGTCAACAGGGGAAAAGATTCACTTAACAACAGGGGTGACTAACTTAATGACTGGCAATGGTTCGATTAACAACTAGGCCAGGAAAAGTTGTAAACTGGGGCAAAACTCACTTAAGAAATTTCTCACTTAGCAACGGTAAATTTGGGGCCCAATTGTGGTTGTACGTTGAGGACTACCTGTACAGTAATGCATTAATACAAAGTGTATCTGTGTTGTGGCCCACTAATAGCAGACTTGGAGAGTGAGGAGGTTGGGGAGGAACATGGGCCAGTCCTGGAGTCTGGGGAAGGCTCGGACGAGGGCTCTGCATCAGAGGCAGAGATGGGGCCAGGGCCATCTGACAGTTATCAGCTGCCTTTGGAGTCACAGATAAGTGGGGAAGAAGACTAGCTGGAGCCTGTTCCCAGTGTGCACATGTGCTGCTAGGAGAAAGGAACAGTTAAGGAACAAGGGTCAACTCAGAGTAAAGGCACAGGTGGGCAGTGAATGGCCCCTCCCAGAGGGAATAAAGAGGAGTGAAAAGGGGAGTGGGGTTTGCAGGAGACAATTAGTTCAATTCATGAGGGTGAAGATCTGTTCCTGACTTCTTGCCAAGTAATTGCTGCTACAGTGTGGCTTTTGGAAGCTATCAGCCTGGCAACTCTCCAGGCCTGATCAAGGTCTGTAGTTGTGAAATCTCTTGAAAGGCTGTTGGCCAGGAATTTGCTGGTGAGGAATTCCCTTTATACCTAAATAAAAGGGGTTTATCACTTCATAATCTTGGGAAGGTCTAGGTCAGAATAATATGAAAGACCCTTCCTCTCTTTTTCCTGTTGGAGACAGGAAACATCTTAGGGGCCACTTGCATCAAACATGTTGGCTTGTACGTGAGAAAGCTTCCAAGTTAACCCACATCCTTTCCCTTTCTGTTCTGTTCTGTTTCTTGTCATTGTTCAGTTCCAGAAATGGAAGTCTCCTATTCCAGAAAATCCTCATGGGAACAGTTTGTTTCTTCTTGTGGAGAAGAATGATCTATTAGCAATCTAAGACTTTTGTGACTAGAATCCAGGACTTCCCTTATAATAGGCCAAATAATTTCAACGGGTACAGGAAGAGTAGACGTTACCTTGGATGACCTCCTGAATTGGTTTTCAACAATTTACCGATATTTATCACACCTTCCCCTAAGGGAAAGGCTAAAAGTGTTAGGCAAAATGGTTTCAACAACCTTCCAAAACCAAACAAAAATTCTTCTAAAAGTTCCGGCCATGATGTTATTCTCATTTTGGAAACCAAACAGTGAATAAAACCAGAGGAATTAGCTTAGTGCTTCAAAGCACACCAGGACTATAAAACCTGAAAGAAGGTAAACCAATTGTGATCACCCAGTGGGGCGTGGCACAAAGGCAACACAGTCCCATAAGTAAGAAAAGTCCCTTTAATACCTCCAACTTTGCCCCCAATGTCCAGTTACCTTCGGCTGGAGAAAAAAACTCTGCAGGCTAACTCACTGCTCACTGCTAGGAGTTCGATCCTGACTGGCTCAAGGTTGGCTCAACCTTCCGTCCTTCTGAGGTGGGTAAAATGAGGACCCAGATTGTTGGGGGCAACAGGCTGACTCTATAAACTGCTTAGAGGGGGTTGTAAAGCACTGTGAAGTGGTATATAAGTGCTATCACCCCGTTCACTGATAAATATCCCTACATAACCCACCCATCTACTCAGACATGAGAGACATGAGACCTGCTGAACTCTTTGAGAATTAATGCCCGGTAAATATTTCCAGTCGGACTTAAGAGCAATTCAACCAATGAGAAAGAAAATTCTTCTGATCCGCTTTAGAAAAATACTCCATAATCTCAAGCACTGAAATGCTAGGTAGGTAAAAGTAAATTGTGATTTGAAGTATAAAGAGCAACACACAGTTTCGCAGCTTTTCTACCTCCCGCCTCCAAATTCCTTCCAGTTGTATCTGAATTTTTTCAGCAACCAAACTTTCAAAAATCGTAAATTCCTCTTTCTTCCCTTTTTTTTTTCTTTCCTGCTAAATTAATAGCTGAAATGCATTAAAGGAAAGCCTGAACATTCTTAACCTGGTGAAAACATGTGACAAGAAAGCAACAGCTTGTATCGAGTGGCTGCATCTGAACAAAACAACACTTTTTTTACATGCATAATCCCTGCCCATACTGCCAAACAATGGCTAATACTATAATCCTCTCTATGAGGAGGTGAGCAACCTTTCCATAGCTGTGTTGTTGGCTGTAGTATTGTGGGCCAAGTTTTGCACTGCATGACATTCAAGAGGGTTGGGTCAGCAAGAAAATAAACAAAGCCATCCCTGTACATCCGTAGACCTCCATTCAAAGGCACTAAACATGCAAAAAAAAATTGATTTTTGAAAGATAACAGAATAGCCACTCGTAACTAATTGCAATGGTCAATGTTGAACACAGGTAGTCCCCAATGTATCATCCTCCTCCTCCTTTAACAACCCCATAATCCCTTGTGGGGTGGAGTCTGGGCAACTGAATGGAGCTCAGTGTTTTACTGGCCGGATGCCCTTCCTGACCCCAGAGCGGAGTTTTGTTCAGCAGATATATTCTCAGTGTGCCCAGAGAGAGGAATATCTGCTTCTATCTGGGATCGAACTCACAGCCTCCTGATTGTGAGGCGACAGCTCCACCTCTAGGCCACCGCACCACTCCTAGGTAGTCCTCAACGTATGACAATTGCTAAATGAGACAGTTGTTAAGTGAGTTTTGCTCCGTTTTATGACCTTTCGTGCAGCTGTTATTAAGAGAATCGTGGCAGGTGTGAAGTTAGTCACCCGGTTGTGAAGTGAATCTGGCTTCCCCCATTGACCTTGCTTGTCAGAAGGTGACATGAGCCCAGGACACTGCAACAGTCGCACATGTGAATCAGTGGTCAAGCATCTGAATGTAAACCATGTAGCCATGGGGATGAAGCAACCGTCATACGTGTGGGCCACATGGGATTACGGTATCTCTGACATAAATGGCAGGCCCCCAAACCACGAAAGCCTGAGTTACTACTTGTAGTTTCTTTACTGTTCCTCACCCACAGAGAAAAATCTTGTCAAGCTAAAGCAACTACGGGGGTACTCAACTGCTTTGAAACTCATCAAATTTGGTACTGAACATATTTTGATATGCAAATTGTGTCCCACTACTCATTGTTTGTTTAGTACTCAACATACAAAAGCTAGAACTTCTCAGTGTCGGCTGCCTTGTGATTCACTATATTATTCCTTATGGGAAAGTTTTGTTCGGTACTCATCGTTTTTGCTACTCATCGTGCCTCCTGGAACCAATTGAGAACGAGTACCAAGGTATCACTATACTTGCATCGTTAAAGAGATATACTCCAAGAAGGTCCAGGGAGGGCCCGTCTTCACTCTCTTCCACCCAACCCATCTATCTAAACTTCCTGGTATCTTGCCCCCCCCCCATCCTTGGAATCCAGGCCACATTCCACCACAGTGCATCGGACTGGAGGTGGAGCAAAGGCTTCATAAAAGGTGTGAGAATGCTTGTCACTGAGAACATCTAGGGAGGGCCCGTCTTCACTCTCTTTCTCCCAACCCATCTATCTAAACTTCCTGGTCTCTTGGCACTCCCTCCTTGGAATCCAGGCCACATTCCCCCACAGTGCACTGGATTGGAAGTGGAGCAGAGGCTTCATAAAACATGGGAGTGTATTTGCCACAGCTTCCCGCAGCTTGTTAAAGCAGCTGTCTCTTTCAGCAGGGGCACGCAGGCGTTGTGGAATTGCACCACAAAATTGCTCCTGCTTTAAGCCAGAAATGACACCGTGAACTGTTCCAAGTTACTTTATTATTGCTGCGTGCCTAATTTACAAGAATCTTGCCAGGCTGACTGCATTTCTCTTGGGAACGGCCAGATAAGGCTCAGGAGTTCTTGGTGAGGTTAGATCTGAGCCATTTTCTGCATGAAAGTTGAAGAGAACAATCTCCCTGTGCAGAATAAAACTAAACACAGGGTAGGAAATATAGCTTTTCTTTAAACACCTTTGCCAAAACAAGCAAGGGTGCTTTTTTCCCACCCTTAACCTTATTCCTTAATTCCATATAATTAATTGCACGGGGGTTGCATTGAAATCAAGTCGCTTTATGGAGCACAATCTGTTTTCCGTATGCAGAACTGGAGTGAGTTTCAAAAGAGGGAAACCTCCGAATGAAATTTCTACTCAATTAAATATTCATAGCGTGGGCACTAAAAATAAAAAGCCAGCCTTCCTCGCTCTCCCACATATTCCTGAAGTAAATATTTGATGCCTGCATGACAGTTGAGGAGGTCAGAGTCGATTCCTGCCAAAACACGACAGTTTTAGATGGCAGATCGCACTAAGGGGGAAAAAATTGCCGAGATGCAAGTTAATTCTGAAAGATTGTACCTGTCCAACTTTTTCACGTAGCAAATTCCCACTTCCTGTTGTGGTTCGCCGGCAGCAGGTGTGGATGGCTGAGGTCTCGGAGAGGGAGGACTCAGATGAGGGGCCTGCGTGTGAGGCAGGGATGGGGCCAGGACCATCAGGGAGTGGAATGCTGCCTTTGGAGATTGTGGAGGCTGGCAGCAGTGAGGAAGAGGTCCCCGAGGAGCCTGTGCCCAGTGCGCATGTGCGCACGGCTGCTCGAAGGAAAGAGCAGCTGCAGCAGCACGGGCGACTCGGTAGTAAGGCTGCAAGGTGATGGCCCCTTCCTTAAGGGATAAAAGCCAGCCTGAGATACCGCAGTTCTTTGCAGGAAGCAAAGAAGTTCTTGCACTTCAAGCCTTGTGGAAGTTCGCACTATCTTGATTTGTGTTTGAAGACTTTTTGTTCGGAACATTTCTTGGCAACTTTATCCAGTGTTCTTGGCAGCCTTGCACCACCTTGGCAAGGCTCCTTCTTATCAGAGACAATGAGTTTGAAACAGCCTTTTAACTGTGAATGAACGGAATTCACAGAGAAGCATTAAAAGGTTTTGCTTTTATCTCTGTTTGGTGTTTCTTTACTTGGAACAAGGTTTGAGTCAGAACACTTCCTGTAAGGTACAGACCTCTGCACACACAACCAGAAAAAAAATTGGCTTGCATTTAGGTTCTTGAACGCAGCTCTCATTTCATGCAATGGGGGAGTTCATGGACCATGCTTAGCAGGGGTGGTTCGGGCGAACCCCATAGCTAATTTTATCATTTTTAATAGCCGGTTCTGTGAATCGGCAAATCCCACCCCTGGCTGGCCCTGCCCACCCCACGCTTCCCCTCCCAGGAGTCTCCACGAGGCCCATTCTGGATGCCAGGTAAGTCCAGAGCCGACTGGAGCCTCCAGAACGGCGAAATATGGGCAGAAGAAACTTCATTAACATGTGCTGTTAAAGCCACCTTCTGCATTTTGCCATGTATGATCAAGAAGACAAACCAGGCAGAGATTACACAAATATGTCTGATTGTCCCAAGTTTATAAGTCTGTTGTGGACAATAGGAAGATAACTGGAGATGCAGCAACAGAAGATACAATACTCCTATTTATGCATATGTATAAAAATGTATTGCATCTTTGTAGGTTCATTCTTGCTCAACATATTGATATCTACAATGGAATTTGACTAAGGAAGTTTTTTATCGTATTATGCAGTCCATCCTCCTTATTGCAATTTTTTTAAAAAATTATATGTTTTAATACTTAATGTTGCATCTACGCTGTCTAGACATGACACCAAAAAAAGGCAACTAAAGAAACATTTTATACCGCTTTTAAATATGCTTATTCCAAGGAAAGTAACCTCTCCTTTCAACCTTCCTAACTTGAAGTTTCTACCCGATCAGCATAATTCATTTGCAAAACTCTACATGTCCAGGCTGAAAAATCTAAAGATAATAACACACCAAAACAAACCAGCTGAATGACAGCTTCCAAAGTAGGCCAGGGGAAACTACGTGAGAAAAGGGTTATTTAAAAGGGGATGTGGAGAACCAAGTGAGAAGAGGATGGAGAAAGAGAAATGATTGAGCTATGATAGGACAATAAAATCTCCTAGGTCTAGGACAAACATCTTCCAACTTGGCAAGTTTAAGACTTGTGGACTTCAACTTCCAGAATTCCTCAGCTAACATGACTAGAGGAGGAATTCTGGGAGTTGAAGACCACAGGTCTTAAAGCTGACAAGTTTGAAGACCCCTGATCTAATCTATCATCCATCCATTTTTAATCTAGCTAATCTATATATTTAATCTATCATCCATCCATCCATCCATCTATTGTTCTATCTAATCTATATATCTAATCTATCATCCATCTATCTATCGATCTAATCTATTTTACCTAATCTATCATCCATCCATCCATTGATCTATCTATTGATTTATCTAATCTATCATCCATCCATCCATTGTTCTATCTAATCTATATATCTAATCTATCATCCATCTCTCTATCTATTGATCTCTCTCTCTCTCATCTATCTATTTATCTAATCCAAGGGTCTTCAAACTTGACAGCTTTAAGACTTGTGGACTTCAACTCCCAGAATTCCTGAGCTAACATGACTGGAGGAGGAATTCTGGGAGTTGAAGTCCACAAAGTCTTAAAGCTGTCAAGTCTGAAGACCCCTGGTCTAGGACAATAATGAAGGATCTAGATGCATGTCAATTCTTCTCTTTCTCCACTCACCAATTAGGCTACCAAGATCATATGTCTCTCATTGTCCAATCAGCTCAATCAACCATGGTTTTTTGAGGGGGAGTCTGGAGGGTCAGCCCCCAAAATGGCTCCCACAGTTGATTGTCATTAGAGTGTGATGACTCCATGGTAGTTTAATTCAGGAGAAGACAACCTTCTCAGATGGGCTGAAGCCTGATTCCTAACAGAATAACAGAGTTGGAAGGGACCTTGGAGGTCTTCTAGTCCAACCTTCTGCTCAAGGAATAAAGTTTCGGATGAAGAGTTGTCCAATCTCTTCTTGAGAGCCTCCAGTGATGGAGTACCCATAACTTCTGAAGGCAAGTCATTCCACTGGTTAATTGTTCTCGCTGTGAGGAAATTATCTTTAGTTCTAGATTGGTTCCTTCTTTGATTAGCTTTCATCCATTGCTTCTTCTGCCTTTGGAGAATAGGCTGACCCCACTATTCGTTGTGGTAGCCTCTCAAATATTGGAGGACTGCTATCATGTTCCCCTTGGGCCATCTTTTAATTAAAGTAGACATACGCATTTCCTGCAACTGTTCCTCATATGTTTTAGTCTCTAGGCCCCTAATCTTCTTTGTTCTTCTCTGCACGCTTTCTAGAGAATGTTTAATATGATGGTACAGACTTCCAACTGCATGAACACCTGGGAACAGCTGGTGCATGTTTTTCATGGCTTATGAAGCTGGTGTCCCTGAAGTTCAAAAGACATTTCCATAGAAACTCTTTTACCTCAGGAGGCAATGTTACAGGAATATGATTCATGGAGTGACCTTCACATATATACAATGGCTAAGGCAGAGCTCTCTGTATTTTACACAATGGTTTTGAAAGAACAGGGGTGTTTGTATCGTTTGCTGGTTATGCAGCTTTTTATTAATTTAACAGAACAACAGAGTTGGAAGGTGGTCTTGGAAGTCTTCTAGTCCAACCCACACACACAAGCAGGAGACCCTACACCTGTGATGGAACTTGGAAGTCTTTTCCAACCCACACACACAAGTTGTGGTGTGCTGAAAGCATGGGCACACGTGATATGCACCCACAATGCAATACGCCCCCTGTGCATGCGCACACAAATCCCCCCCTTACCTGCACTGTGCATGCATGCACCTCCCAGCTGATTTTTGGCCCATTTTCGCCCTCCTGGAGGCTCGAGGGAAGCCTCTGCAGCATCGGGAGGCCGAAAAACGGGCCTTCTGCAAATACCGGAAGTGCCCATTTTCAGCCTCCGGAGGGCCTTCCAGCTTTGGCACTTCCAGTTCTGGCACTTCTGATATTTCTGGAAATACCAGAAGTGCTGAAACGGGCCCATTTTTCGGCCTCCAAAGGCTGCAGAAGCTTCCCTCGAGCCTCTGGGAGGGCGAAAATGGGCCGAAAATCAGCTCGGAGGCACATTGTGATGACCCAGAGCATCTCAGAAATATAACAAAATCCAAAATGTAACTGGAAGTCCTTTAATGCCTTCAACTTGGCTTCACTGTTTAATTGTTCATAGTGGAGGAGTCAAAATAACATTTCAAAGGCAAGAAACACAGTTCACATTCAAAGAGCCGATAACGAAGCAAAAACCAAAAACAAACCGCACTGAATAAAGTTCCACAACAGACCAGGATAGATAATTGCCAACTTTAGGAAGATAACCAGGGACAGTCCGTTGGAAGAACGCCAACCAAGATAAACCTCATCCAGGAATAAAACACTAATTTGTCTCCAGCGTCTGTTAGCATGCAGGTCCAAACTCTTATGCAGATCTCCCACCTGCAACCCATGAAGAGGATCAAGGCCCTCTCCTCCCAAGTAGACCACATTTTTTCCTGATCCTCTCCTCCCTGCATGCCCTAGGATGGAGAGGGGATGGGCCTGGGTCCTCCTCTGACTGCTCAGCCGGCCTCTGTCCTTCCCCAGCCTCCTCTACCACCTCTGGAGCCACACTTCCACTCCCTGTTGGCTGTTCCTCCTCTTCCTCAGAGTCAGTCTCCACCAGGGGCATGACACACATGCATGTGCAGTGCAGGTAGGTTTGGCTGGGGCTCACGTGCCCACACTAATGGCTCTGCGTACCACCTGTGGCATGCATGCCACAGGTTCGCCATCACAGCCCTACACCATTCTGGACAAATGCCTGTCCAATTTCTTCTCTAAAAAAATAGAGTTTTAAACCAGTTTTCTTTTTCTTGCATAGTTTCCCCTGGTCTACTTTGGCAGCTGTCCCTTTTCCACAAGAAATATCTACCTGCCTTTTTTCTTTTTTTTAGCACACCAAAAAACAGTTGGCTTCCATCGTATATGGCCCAGCTAGCTTGAATTCATTCATTTTTCTTTCTCCAACTTTGTACATTCCAAGCCCGTCTTGAATCACAACTCACAACAACTCCCGGCCAAATTGTGATGAATGAAGAGCGTTGACCTTTAATAACCATACACCCCACACTGGAAAATATTGCGTTAACTGAAACGCTGCGCCAACCAGTCTTCTGACACAATTTCTTTTCACAACATCCAAAACTTGTGTACAACCCCCACTTGTTAAATCTTACACGGCCTTACAAATGGTCTTTAAGCACACCTACAATTTTGAATGTCCAAAAACATTTGCAATGCGGATCAGAGTGAAATTCAATAAAAAAGTGCTATTCCAAGCACATCTATCTATGGAACAGTTACGATATTATGTTCAGTTGCATCCCAACGAAGTTCAAGCTTTGTGTGAATGCTTCAGTGTGATTTTCTACAATGACTTCTATCTCAGTGGTAGGATTCAAAAAAATTTTTTTTACTACTGGTTCTGTGGGCGTGGCTAGGTAGGCATGTGGCTGGGTGGGTGTGGCTATGTGGTGTTTTTTTCCCCTTTTGCAGCACCCCCCCTCGTGCCCTGTTTTTTGCCTATTGGGCCTCAGGGAAGCCTCCTGGCGAGGTAAGTACAACAGCGAGGGAGGGGATCAGCTGCGCCACACGGTTTAGATTAGCCAGAAAGCAAGAAATCTAATAATTTCCTGCTTTCTAGCTAATCTAAATCGCGTGGCACAGCTGATCGTCGGAAATACCAGTTTGGCCAAACTGGTAGCATTTTTTACTACCGGTTCACACGAACCGGCCCAAACCAGTAGAATACCACCACTGTTCTAACTTTTTCTAGAATGTTCACCGACTTCTCAACTTTACCTAGTGGTCACCCACCAGTGGGCTGGGGACCACTGGTGGTCCGTGAGAAAATTTTGGTGGTCTGCAGAGAAATGTCCCCCCCAAAGCAATTAATCCAGGCTGCGCGGGAACACAAGGCTCCGCCACCCACATGGCCCACGGGAACACAAGTCTTGTGTCACTTGCATTGCAAACAACACGAGGTAGTGAGGGGAGGGGGGAAGGGGGAGGGGGGACTTGCCCCTCTTGCCCCACGTGCCTGGCCTGGCCACCAGGCTGCTTCTTTCTGCTTCTTTCTTCTTCTCCTTTTGGCTGCACACAAGGAAAGCAGCAAAAGTCTTTCTTTCTCTCTCCCAAACTCCACCAGAAATGAGTCTTTGGGACCCTGCAAGGCCTCCTGCTCCAAGAGGCTGTGCTGGCAAAGACTCATTTCTGGGAGTGAGGAGAAAGAAAGACTCTGCTGCTTCTGCTGCTTTCCTTGCATGAAGCCAAAGTCTCTCTCTCTCTCTCCCTGTGAACGGAGCTGGAGACGGTATCCTGCAATCCCAAATAAAGAGCGATCGATCGGTAGGAAAACAAGGTGGGGAATTTTCCTGCAGACTTTTTGGGGGATTTTCCCAGGGTCTCTGGTCCATGGGATTTAAAATTATGAGTTTGGTGGTCGCTGTCTAATTTCTAAGATCAGTAAGCAATTATATTAACTAATAAACCACATTCATATATAAGGCTGGTCTTTGACATACAGTCATTTGCTTAGTGACCTGAAAAAAGTGACTTATGATCATTTTTCACACTTATGACCATTGATCCTAATTCAGACACCTGGCAACTGACTCGTATTTATGACAGTTGCAGGGTCCCAGGGTCACATGGTTCCCTTTTACAACCTTCCGACAAGCAAAATCAATGGAGAAGCCAGATTCACTCAACAACCGTGTTACTGACTTAACAACCGCAATGATTCACTTATCAACGGAGGCAGGAAAGGTCCTAAAATGGGACAAAACTCACTTAACCAACATCTCACTTAGCAACATACATTTTGAAGAATTGGTTGTAAGTTGAAGAGTCCATGAAAACATACACAGGCAAAAATGCAAAATATAACATTATATATTGGAATATGCATGGTGTATTAAATGTGATTAATGCATATATCCCTTTTTTCCCCAAGTCCTAGCAAAACTTGGCACATGTTCTTCCAAACATTAAAAAAAAAGATCTTTTTGGCCCAAGATTATAAATCTAAAGACTGAAAAGAAAGCACAGTGTTAAAATCCATTGGCATGGACTCTGTTTTTTTTAAGGATAACTAAATAAACCTAAAAATATGACATGCATGAAAAAACTGTCTAGGAGTAACAAAAGGAGACTGTATTCATGGAAGAAGAGACGGTTTTAATTTTGGACAAGGGTTTATTCTTAACAAATTCTGTGTCCACCAGCAATTTAAACTGCCAAATGATGAGCGTACAGTAAAAATTTTTAGGTACTACCCTGTTTCCCTGAACATACGACCTACCCTGAAAGTAAGTCCTAGCTTGATTTTTTACACATGCACCCAATATAAGCCCTACCCCAAAATAAGCCCTAATTAAGATCCCACCCACTTGAGAGTGGATGGGTAAAAGTTAAGCTAGGGTGGGGATGGGGGTGGAGTTGCCCTACTATTTACCTTTGGACAGTTGTAGCCAGGCCTCACACACCCCGACACCTGCCTTGCTGACCCATTTCTTCTGCAGCTGGCAAGGCTGGCAAGACTTTCCTGAAGGCCTCTGTAGTAGCTGAGATCAAAGCTTTGGATCAATCCAGAGCTCCGTTATGGGATGCAGAGGCCTTCAGGAAAGCCTTGCCAGCTGCAGAAGAAGTTCCTGAAGGCCCCTGACAGTGAAAAGGAGGCCGGGAGTGATGTGCGCAAGTGAGGTTAGTCAGTGGATGAACTTCCCCCGAAAATAAGACCTGGTGCCTTTTTTGGTGTCAAATATATATAAGACAGGGTCTTATTTTGGGGGAAACGTGGTGTTTAAATATCCTTTTTAGTCAGTGAAAATTGTTGTAGTAACTGGAAGACACACAGATAATATAATTTTATAGGATATTAATACACCAATCTTTATTTGACCAAATGCTGAAACTCCTCAGTACAGGTAATCCTAAACCTACAGCTATTCCTTTAGTGACCGTTTGAAGTGACTTTTATGACCGTTTTTCACCCTTATGACCTTTACAGCTTCCTCCATGGTCGCGTGATCAAAATTCAAGCGCAGCTTTCACGATGGTCGCAGCCTCCGGGGGGGTGTGTGTCATGCAGTCCCCTTTTGTGACCTTCTGAGGAGCCAAGTCGACGGAGGAATCCAGATTCACTTAACCACCGCGCGACTCACTTAATAACTATAGTGATTCGCTTAATAACTGGGGAAAGGGCGGTCGTAAAACGGGGCAAAGTTCACTTAGCAACTGTCTTGCTTAGCCACATAAATTTTGGGTTCCATTATGGTCGCAAGTCAAGGATTACCTGTGTAGAATACCTGGGGTTTTTTCTTTAAGTTCATTTGACGTCTTCACCACATGATTTTGAAGGATTGTGTGTAGGGGAGGGATCCGACCGGTGTAACTACCGGTTCGGTGATTTTGCATGCGTTCTGGACTGCCCTCTGTCAGAAATGGTGTAGGGTCTCCTGCTTGGGCAGGAGGTTGGACTAGATGACCCACAAGGTCTCTTCCAACTCTGATTATCTGATTATCTGTTTATCAGCTAAGTGAGTTGCATTTCCAGGGGGCAGCAGACAAAAATTATTGGGAATAAGAACAACAGGCAAAAAGAGGACACAGGTACCACACTCCGAAGGCAAAGGTCAACTAAGGCACTCAATGGATCAAATCAAGCCCGTTATCTTTGCCACAACCCTAAATGTCCTTTTTCCAGATTGGCAAACAAGATAACCAACCAGACAGAAAAAGAGCTTAAAGGAACATAAAGGAACAAACTCCAGATTAGCTTGGGATGACGAAGAGATAAGAAATGCTGCAAATTGGGCAAGGGGAATATCTTAAGTTTTAAAAAAAAACTTTTAAAAGATGCGATTTTGTGAATCAGCAAAAGGGAGGTGAGCAAAAAGAGATTGTCAGTATATTTTAGGGCTGGCCCTACACATCTGCTTACTTACAAGTAAATCTTTTGGACTTAATTCAAAGTTAACGTGACTTAATTCAAAGTACATGACTTGAGTTTCTAGGTGTCAGTATCAAGGTTTTAAGGAAGTCCCCACTACAAGTCTACAATTATTGTAGCTACCTGTAAAATCCAGCTCTACTCAAAGAAATGCTGACAGCTGGACTTCAATGATGCACGTGTCCTACAAGTGCGGAGAAGCAGAATCAAGAATAACAACTACTCTCCATCCGTACAAAGCCAGAAAATTTAAGAAAGGGCTGAAAACTAAGTGGGGTTTGTTTTTTTCATATAGCTGTGCTGCAGGTTTAAAAATTATTTCAGCCTCCAAGGGTCAAGAGGCTCACGTCTGGTGCTATGGTAACCTTGCCAGAAATGGATTTTGGGATCCTTTAGTTAGGGGGTGGCTGGAGGGGTTTAAAGTTTCATAATAGATGGATTTGGCTGCACACATATCTACTCTGAACCTCCGAAAGGCAAGGGGTCGCAAAAGAGACCTCCACAATACTCCCTAATATTGCTTCAAAGTGAGAGCTTTTCTGCTGATTTCAACAGTCCAGTTCAAAGGTTGAGGAATCCTTCGTGCTCCCTGGGTTTGGTTGTTGTCTTGCAGACATCTCATTACCCAACTAGGTAACATCATCAGTGCTAGATGGGAATGGTATTTATAGAGTGAAGGAAGAAGAGGAAGAGGTGGCAGTGATGAAGGGAAGAGGAGGAGGAGGACTAGGGGGGTCCTTGGTGCTTTCTGAGTTGATTGTTTTCTTGAAGACAATTCATGACCGAACTAGGTAACTTAATCAGTGCTGTAAGGGGGTAGAGTTTGCAAGGAGGAGGAGGAGGAGAGGAGGAGGAGGAGGAAGAAGGGGAAGGGGAAAAGGAGGACTGTGGGGCCCTTGGTGGTCTCTGAGCTTGATGGTTTTCTTGAAGACATTTCATGACCCTACTAGGTAACATCATCAGTGCCAAATATCTAGAGCGTGAATGATGTTACCTAGTTTGGGTCATGAAATGTCTGCAAGAAAACCATCAAGCTCACAGAGCGCCCTCATTTCAAATATAAATCCAAATATAAATAAATAAATATTCTCTTTTTATCAATTCCAGGATTTTCTGCAAGCTAAATGGCCGTGGCTTAAGCCACAAACAATGGCTTGCATGAAAAGGGGCAAATTGACAGAATCCCATTAAGCCTGAAAAACTCCTTCAGGTCGGAGAATGGGAGACAGATTGTGCATGATAAGCCCAGCCAAAGCAACTAGAGATAAGTGAGTTAATCAACCAATAGCTTGACAATTTGGAGACAGCATCAAACTGAGAATTGCAGTTACAATCCTTTCCCTCCCACAAAAAAAAACCCTTGACCAACTTCCTCTTCCAAAACTATCCAAACAAGTTTTGGGTTTTTTGGAAGCATTTCCAGGGGTTTGAAAGTGGGTGAAATACTCCCCCAAATAGATCCTTCTCCATCTCCATAAACTTTTCAGCCATTTGTCCTATTTTTTAGACCGTTAACATCTCTGTTTGCTTTTGGGGCCAAGAGCAATTTAAGAATGTGTCTTCCAAGCAACTCTCGTTTCCTTCATTTACCACCTCTAATCTAATTTGGAAAATAAAATAAAAAAAGTCCACAAGGACATTTAAAGGAGCCTTTTTTTAAAAAAAATCTTTTTCAGGATCCAGCTGCCTACTCAGCATTCTTTGAACGTAAGGAAGACCTGGCAAAAGAAAAGGTTTCTAAAAAAAAAATGAATGGATTTACCCATTTCTAGTTCCACTACCGTTGCCGGTAATCCTCGCCTTACGACCGCAGTTGAGCCCAAAAACTTCCTGTTGCGAAGTGAGACGCTCGTTCGGTGAGTTTTGCCTCAGTCTTAGACCTTTCTTGACACCGTCGTTAAGTGAGTCCATGCAGTTGATGAGTTAGTAACCTGGTTTGTTAAGTGAATCTGGCTTCCCCCGTTGACTCGGACCATCAAAAGGTCACAAAAAGGAGTCATGGGAACGCGGGGTGTAAACGTGAGTCAAGTTTGCCAAGCGGCTGAATTTTGATCACATGACAGGGGTCAGCAACCTTAAGCACTCAAAGAGCCATTGGAACTCATTCCCCACAGAAAACACCGAGAGCCACAAAACCTGCACTGTCAGAGCTCCAGCAGTTACCCCCATTTAAATCAGTGGTTGCCAACCAGTGGGCCGGGGACCACTGGTGGTCCGTGAGAAAATTTGGGTGGTCCACAGAGAAATGTCCCCCCCCAAAGCAATTAATCCGGGCTGCATGGGAACACAAGGCTGCGACGCCCACATGTCCCGCGGGAACACAAGTCTTGTGTCACTTGCATTTGGCCCGTATGTTCCTCTTGGCTTCTAGGGGCTCACTAAGAAAGGATTTTTCCAAATGACCATCAGAGCATTTAGAGTATTTCCTATATTATTATTATTATTATTATTATTATTATTATTATTATTATTAACATGCTCTGATGCTAAGGAGTTCTACTCCCGCCCCCCACCTGAAAAGAAATCTCTTCCAAATGCAAAACACAAGCAGAGGAGAGGAGTTTCAGTATCAGCTTCACAGCACCAGCAGCTTTAGTTCAGAACAGTTGAGCTAAGCCATGCCCAGGCTCCTTGCTGTCTCCCTTCTTGCTCACACAGCAAATACTGTTTCAGTTTGCAAACAGCCCTCAACTTTCTCACACACGGACAGGACGCTAGCCAGATGAATAGCGATGGATGCTGGTAAGCAGAGGCAGAATTCCCCCCCTTATTTTTCTCCCAAAAACTAAGGCCGACCACATAGTTTTGTAGGGAAGCACAGGTGCTGAGCTAGTAAAATATATTTTTGAAGTCTGGTCAATATAAGCTCTCATCCAGAACTCTCTTTTCTCGGGTAAGAGGGAGAGAAAAATATGTCTGTTTCCATAATCATTCTGAACACCGGCAGTCCTTGACTTTTAATGACCGTTCAAAGCTACAGTGGCACTGAAGTGAAAGTGACTTTCACACCTTTTACATATGATCGCTGCAACATCCCCATGGTCACGTGGATCAAAATTCAGACACTCGGCAATTGATTCATATTTATGACGGATACAGTCATAAAGTCAGTGAGGGAGCCAGATTCACTTAACAACCGTGTGGCTAACTTAACAACTGCAGTGATTCACTTAATGACTAGAATAGAATATAAATATAGAATATAGAATGGAATGAAATGGAACAGGACAAAGAATAGAATAGAATACAATACAATATAGAATGTAGCATATAGAATGTACAATGGAATGGAACAGGACAAAGAATAGAATGGAATACAATATAGAATATAGAATAGAATAGAATAGAATAGAATAGAATAGAATAGAATAACAGAGTTGGAAGGGACTTTGGAGGTCTTCTAGTCCAGCCCCCTGCCCAGGCAGGAACCCTATACCGCTTCAGACAAATGGTTATCCAATATCTGTTTAACTATGGCAAGAAAAGTCATAAAATGGGTTAAAACTCACTTAAGAGCTGTCTCATTTAGTGACATAAATTTGGTGCTCAATTGTGGCCGTTAAGTCGAGGACTGCCTGCACCCATAAGAAACCCAGAGCCTAAGAACAACAGAGGAACTGGAAACGATTAGCCAGACAAAAAGATTTTTTAGAAGACAAACCTGCAGTTAAAACATTCCCAGGGCTGTCATTATTTGAGAAGATGATTTACAAGGCAGTGGTGGGAAAAAGAAAAAAAACTACAGGGCCATTAGCTGAATGCCCATATAAAAGAGGGCAAGGGAAGTCATAAAACGGAGCAGCTCTTGAACAAATGTCTTGCTTAATGACAGAAATGTTGGACTCCTTTGTGGTCATAAGCTGAGGACTTATAAACTGTACCGCATTTCAACAATGCATGTGGGGTTGAAAACACTCCAGCCTCAATAAATCATAAGCCCAATAAATAATAAATAAGACCAATAAATAAATTTAATAAATAAGACCAA
>CM019159.1:160269-171913 GCA_009733165.1 Naja naja | reverse complement strand
GATCCCGGTGGAGGGGGAAACCTCTTAACACGTTCCAAGCATCCACACGCAAGATCGCCTTGGCTAGGAACGTGTGAAGCGGTCCCTCTCCGCCCCTGCTTCAGCTTGAAAGGGCTGGAAGGGGGTCCCAGCCCCGGCAGACCGAGTATTTGTTCCCTGGGATGCGTGTTGCTGTTTTCCTTGGCTGGTGGGTGATTCCTATCCTGCTTTTCCTCCAGACCGTCAAGGCGGAGATTTTCCCTTCGTGTCACACTCACACGCGCGCATACACGCGTGCAACCGGTTGTCCCCCGCCTGGGGCAGATAGACGGAGCTTTGGATCGCAGTTCACCTCCAGCCAACTTTCTTGCGTGGCTGGCGCTGGATGGGTGCAGGATCCGCGCAGGGCTTTGCGGCTGCTTCTTAAACCAAGGCTGACTTTTTGTTTTTCACACGTGGGGGGAAAAACGCGTGTTTTGGAGTTGCGCGTCACCTTGAGCCAGAAGCTGAAGCGCCAGGGTGAAAGCGAAAGTGAAAGTAAGGGAAGTGACGCTGGCTGGGAAACTGGACTCTCTAAATTAAGCTGGAAGGGAGGTTTCACAATGACTTCTGAAAGCATCCTTACTTTTGAAAACACAAACTTTGCAAAACTGCTCAAGTTTAGCACCTTGAATAAATTGGTGGCTTATTATTTGTCCACCTCCCCAACCTGGACGACTTTAAGAAATGTGATTTCGTCCTGTGTGAGGAATTCTGGGAGTTGAAGTCCATTTGTCTTACGGGTTGAGAAATGCTGGTTTAAACCATCTCAGCTTCACCTGATATAAACTACCTGAGAAAGGTAGTTTTGCACTTGTAGACTAATGATCTGGATCACTGCTTAACCCTAGTTCACCCATGCCTGCAGATACAGATAATCCTAGCCTAATCACAGTCCATTTAATGACCGTTCAAACTTACAACGGCACTGAATAAAGTGACTTATGACCCTTTTTCACAGTTACGACCCTGTAATTTATGATAGTTTTTATATGAATGCTAATATGTCTGCCTTATCTCTTAGATAAGGTACTTTGACAATGAATCCATGAATAACAATAAAGGAGAACATTTGTAGCTCAGGGTTGAAATGAGGGAGTCCGTGGTGCTCTCTGAGCTTGGTGGTTTTCTTGGCAGACGCTTAAGACCTAACTAGGGGTAACATCAGCAGGGCTAGAAGGGAGGAGCAGGAGGAGGAGGAGCAGGTGGAAGAACAGGGGCAGGAGGAAGAGGAAGACGAGGAGGAAGAAGGAGGAGGAAGGAGGAAGAGGAAGAAGAGCAGGAGGAGGAAAGAGAATATTTGTAGGGCAGGGTTGAATTTCGGAGTCCTTGGTGCTCTCTGAGCTTGGTGGTTTTCTGGCAGACGTTTCATTACCTGATTAGGTAACATCTTCAGTAGTAGAAGAGAATGGGGTTTGTGGAGAGGAGGAGGAGGAGAAAAAGAGGAAGGGGAAGAAGAAGAGGAAGAGGAGAAGGAGAAGAAGAGGAGGAGGAGGAGGAGGAAGAAGAAGAAGAAGAAGAAGAAGAAGAAGAAGAAGAAGAAGAAGAAGAAGAAGAAGAAGGGAAGAAGAAGAAGAGGAAGAGAGGAAGAGGAAGAGGAAGAAGAAGAAGACTAGTTCTGTGGGCGTGGCTTGGTGGGCATGGTGTGGCTTTGTGGGCATGGCTTGGTGGGTGTGGCAGGGGAAGGATATACTGCAAAATCCCCCTTCCTCCCCACCCCACTAACCTGCTTTCCAGCTCCGCTCTCCTGTGCAGGGCAACAGAGACCCAGCCAATCAGCTGGGACTGGATGGGAGGCAGAGAAGAGATGGGGTTGATGGGCCAGTCAGAGGTGGGATTGGCCAGTTCTCGAACTACTCAACGCTCGCACCGGGTTCTCCAGAACCGGTCCGAACTGGCTAAATACCACCTCCAATCGAACACTCTGTTGGGAGATTCTGCTTCTGGGGTAAGTTGTTTCCAACCACAGCTACGTTGCAGTTGTCGTGCAAGAGAGGTCAGCTGCACAAGCAACCTTCTTAGACGAGGAAGGCATTTCCAAGCATGACAACACAGCCCAGCATCCAATGTTCAGAAACTTAACTTGGGTCGATAGTGCAGACGCTGCCTGGAAGCATCCGTGCAGATTCGGCCCCAGAATTGCTGTGTGACAAGATAGCAGCTGAATATATAAGTGTCCAGGATGGAAACCAGAAGCTGTTGAGACTACTGAGCAGGCTTCTTCGGGGATAGTTCCTCCTGAAACCCCTGCGGCTTGACCGAAGGACATCGAACATGTTCAGATGATGTGCGGAGCCAATTCATGCTTTGACTCCGCCCTTGGCATGAAAAAAAGAAAGTTGTAGACTTCTGCATAGGATAACAAGGCCTTCGCTTGAGATTTCAAGAAGAGATCTGTCAGAAATGGTGTAGGGTCTCCTGCTTGGGCAGGGGGTTGGACTAGATGACCTACAAGGTCCCTTCCAACTCTGATTATCTGTTATCTGCCTGAAATAAACTGTGATGACCTGGGACAAAGGCGCAAAGGTCACACAGCCAAGTTGAGAGTTCAAATCCCCTTTAATGCTCCAAATTCTCCCCCCCAAATGCTCCCACATTCTTGGAAAGTCCCAGAGCAAAGTGCGTGCACACACACACACACACACACAGACACAGACACAAACACACATGGCAGCCTCTGGCTGTGCCTGTTCTGACCAAGGCTTCCTGAGACTGTAATTAAACACAGGCTTAGTCCAAACAACTCTTGTTTTATTTCAGTGCTGGGAATTATGTTCATTCCCAGCCTGTAATGAGTCCCAAACAGTCCCTCAAGATAAGCACCCACCTTTCTCTCCTTTGAATTGCTGCCAACAACTAGAGGGCCCAAATGAAAAAAACCAACCAAAGTACAAAGTCCACACATAGTTTCAAGGTTTAATCTGAACAGAGCAAACAACGTTGCTTCCTGCAAAGGCTCCTGTCCCTTTGCTCCTCCTTTATGTCTTATGGGAGGGGCCAATCACTTCCAAGCCTTACTCTCGAGTCGCCCCTTTTGTCTTAGCTGCTCTTGCCTTCTGGCAGCTCTGTGCATGTGCGCACTGGGAACAGGCTCCCCTTGTTCCTCTGCTTTGCTGCTGCCAGACTCTGGAGGCTCCGGAGTCAGCACCCCACTCCCAGATGATCCTGGCCCCATCTCTGTATCAGATGCAGGACCCTCATCTGAATCCTCCCCAGACTCCTGGACTGGGCCTCATTCTTCCCCACTGTCTGATTCCACTGCCGTCTGCACAGGCTGCCGCAAACCACAACAGCACCCAGTTCAGCACAGCAAGGAAGAAGCAAGCAACCTGCAAACGCCAAAGGTCTGCGCCAGCACATCAAACTTCCACAGATTCAGTCTTTGTTCCCGACAAACGTCCCTCCCCCCTAGCGCCTCCTTAGTCTCTGAAGAGGGGCGGGGCGCTCTCCTCCCAAGTTGTCGGGGCCATGCTCGAATCAGGAGGGATGGTCCTTGATCCTTGCCTGGGTTCCGTTGCTCCTCATTTCTACTGCTTTGTCATCCTGCCCCACCCACCCACCCTGTTCCTCCCTCCTAGCAAGCCCTCCCAATCCTGAGGCTCCACTTGGGTGAGCGGAGGGTACTTGCACTCGTGCGAATGCAGCTTCACTCGCCTGCCACTCACCCAAGGGGAGCTTTGAGTGTGAGAGCAACGGACCCTCTGCACACACACGGAGTTCCATTTGGGCAAGTGGAGGGTGCGTTGACACAAATGTATGTGCCTGCCACTCAGGTGCCCCCATGCCATGCCGGCCACCAAACTGGAAAGACTGGGGACCTCTGGTTTAACAGGGTTCATTTCCCATTCAGAATAACAGAGTCAGGAGGGACCTTTGAGATCTTCTAGTCCAGTGGTCACCAACTGCTGGTCTGTGAGAAAATTTTGCTGGTCCACGGAGAAATGTCCCCCCCCCCCAAAGCAATGAATCCAGGCTGTGGGAACACAAGGCTGCGCCACCCACACGGCCCACGGGAACACAAGGCTTGCGTCGCTTGCATTGCAAACAACACGAGGTAGTGAGGGGAGGGGAGAAAGGGCAGAGGGGGGAGAACTTTCCCCACTCGCCCCACACACCTGGCTTGGTCACTGGGCTGCTTCTTTCTGCTTCTTTCTCCTTCTGGCCGCACGCAAGGAAAGCAGCAGAAGTCTTTCTTTTTCTCCCCCAAACTCCGCCAGAAATGAGTCTTTGGGACCCTGCAAGGCCTCCTGCTCCAAAAGGCTGTGCCGGTGCAACAAGTCTCACAAAGACTCCTTTCTGGCGGAGTTTGGGGGAGAGAAAGAAAGACTTCTGCTGCTTCTGCTGCTTTCCTTGCATGAAGCCAAAAGTCTCTCTCTCTCCCCCTGAGAATGGAGCTGGAGATGGTATCCTACAATCCAAAATAAAGAACGATTGATCAGTAGGAAAACGGGGTGGGGGATTTTCCTGCAGACTTTTTTGGGGGGGATTTTCCCAGGGTCTCTGCTGCTTCTGCTTTTTCTGCAGATCTCCAGGATGACCAAAGGGCCAATCTTGTTACTCCTGCAGCTCTGGAATAGGGGACCGACTTTCCCACCAACATCAGCAAGCCACCATCAGTCAAAATTCATATTAGTGGTCTGTTTAAAATTATGAGTTTGGTGGTCCCTGAGGTCCAAAAGGTTGGCGACCCTGGCCTTACACCATCTGAGTCCAATCCTTTCCTAAAAACCTCCAGCGATGGAGCACTTACAACTTCTGGAGGCAAGTTTGTTCCACTGATTAATTGTTCTCACTGTTAGGAAGTTTCTCCTTAGTTCTAAGTTGCTTCTCTCCTTCAAGAGTTTCCACCCGTTGCTTCTTGTCCTGCCCTTCTGGTGCTTTGGAGACTAGCTTGATCCCCTCTTCTTTGTGGAAGCCCCTCAAATATTAGAAGACTGCTATCATGTCACCCCTAGTCTTTATTTTCCCACTCAATTTCTCATTAGCCCAAGTTTTATTCTCTTTCTGCTGAAAGTTTTCCAAAAAGTTTTCTTTTCCCTCCATTTAGACTGGTTCCTCCTGGCTTGATTGACAGAACATGTGAAGCTATGATGGGCTTTCAGCTTGTTTGCCAGGGTATGGTGTGGTTTATTCAGGAAACCGTGGCTTACAAACATGGCATTTGCAAAAAAAAAAAAAAGTGGGGGACGATTTCTTTGGCATGACAAATGTGTGTTTATGCTTTGTTTCAGGTATAAACAGCCAATTCTCTTTTATTCGGTCGTGGGAATCCAGTAGTTTGTGAGTGACATTAAGTTGACAGGTTTGCATGGATGAGTCAGCTCAAAATCATCCCAGATCGTGGCTTGGTGCAAATGCTAGCTTGCAATATGGTTTCTTTGCTTTGAGCTTGTCACGGGGCTTTTAGATGATGATTGAGGACTGATGTGTGTGTGAACCGCAAGCCATGGTTGTACAAACCGTAGTTTGGGATCATATGTGAAGTACATCCACAGAATTGTCTTTCCAAGACATTAGCACGTTCGGCTATAAATAAGAGAGGTACGTGCCAGCACAAACTATATCATGAATCTGCTCCAAGGTATATATATCAAGAGTGTTAAATCTGATTATAGAGAACATGTTTCTGCAAGGATTTATTATCCATTGGATGCTGATGAAAAGTTTTCTATTTTATTTCTGTTCCTTCGGAGGCTCCAGGTACCGATTGTACAGAGGCAAAAATGAAATAATAATAATTTTCATGGAGAAAATAATGCAATACTCCAGCCTATATAGGCAGGTCTTGATTTAGCAACTGTTCAAAGTTGCAACCTATTTGAAGAGGGCGGGATTACAATCCGGATCCAAATTCCCAATGGTCAGTCCCTACTTCCTGCGGTCATGTGATTATATTTCGGGCACTTAGACAACATGACTGCCATTATGGTTGTTTGAACTCATGTGACCATGTTTTAAGATCCCCCCCCCTGAAAACTAGCAATTCCAGTTTTCGACAAAACCACATCATAGCAAATGATGACTTCAGTTAATGTCAGGTAAAGGTAAAGTTTCCCCTCGCACTTATGTGCTATTCATTTCCAGCTCTAGGGGGCACTGCTTATCTCCGTTACAAAGCCAAAGAGCCAGCGCTGTCCGAAGACGTCTCAGTGGTCATGTGGCTGGCATGATCAAACGCTGAAGGCACATGGCACTCTGTTACTCTCCCTATTTTGCTACTTGCATTTTTTTTAACATGCTTTTGAACTGCTAGGTTGGCAGAAGCTGGGACAAGGAATGGGAGCTCCCTCCGCTAGGGATTTGAACCTCCAACTGCCAATCTTTCTGATCAACAACTCAGCGTCTTAACCACTGAGCCACCATGTCCCTATATATTCAGTTAATGTCAAGCACCGGGGAAATCAGGAGATTCAAACAATTCCAATGAGTGTAAAGATGTTATTGCCTGCTTAAGCTTTCTACAAGAATCTGAACTACTAACAGTCAAGGGAAATTAGCAGGAGATAAGGAATTCATGGCGGGCTGGATTTAGATCTCTTATGGCATGAATGGACTGAAGGCTAATGACACATTTGACCCCTCCCTCAGGTCAGCCTGGTCATCTCCTACATCATTTGCTCAATGACCACTGCAAAGAAAGCTCATAAAATCTGCTCATCCCGGTGACCAATCCATTTTATAACGGTTATGACTTAACAGACTAATGGGCAAGGCTCCATTACGGTCATAATTCGAGGACCAACCACAAGCCAGCTAATGCATTTGCTGGGAAATTTAGATCCAGCTGCCTGGGTAAACATGATAAATCACAAGTCACTCTTCATTAGCATCCTCATAATTTTCATCTTGGCGAAAAACAATCGCAGCTTCTGTTATCAATTTAAACTGAAATGGTGGTCTGTTGTGTTCTGTGTGAACCACACACAGTCTTGTTGTGTGAGTCAATCCCCATTCCCCAGAAAGCACAATGAGTTGCTTTTCTACGGCTTGCTCTTAAATCCAGAACAATGTAGTTCAATGTAGTTGCTGTATCCTAAGCTGTTTTTAAAGGATTTTTTTTTCCGCCCTGATATTTACAGCTTGCCAGTCCAGAAATACAAGCCGGCAAGATTTGCATATCCGACAATAAACCGACAATAAACCCATCCTCGGATCTGTTCACCCACCATGCTTTCCTGCAGTGGAACTAACCGGATGACTCTTTCAGGATATAATTGGGCTGTTTGATGGCTAGAAAAAAAAAAAAAAAAATCCACTATTGTGCAAATGCACTTTCCAGTCTAATCTGTACTGCGGGCCCAATTGACCTTATGTGTTTAATTCAAGAGGCAATTTCTCATGGTGTGGCGTAGCATTTGTGTCCTAACAACGGAAAGCGTGCGAGCAGACAATTAGAAACACATATTGGGAAAGCAGAAATCTAATAACCTCCGCGGTTTTTCTCTTCAGCGTAATTCATGGGGCTCTGCCCTGCTCAATTCATTTTATATATATATATATATATATAAATCTGCTTTTACTTGTCACTGGAATCAATGAGATGGTTCTCTTTAAAAGTGCATTTGAAGGGGTCAAAAGTCTATCCCAATGTGTCTCAGCCTTTGTAATTTGAAGAATTTCCCAGCCTGCTGGCTATTTTCATGTTTGTGTAATTTTTTTTTTAATTATAATGATTATTTAAGATTTAATCCTCAATTCCATTCACAGTCTGGGACTGGTAGCAGCTTAAAGTTCAAATCCTAACCAGGGACATAAGAGTTGTTAAGGTAACATCTGAGTACATAAGAAGTTCTGAGTAAGGTGCTTTTTTGCAAAGTCAGAATATTCAGGTCTGGTAAGTTCGTTTCCATGTATCTAGGCAATAACTTTGGGTATTGCTCCAAGGGCTCCTATTACTCTTGGTATGACCATTGCCTTTTTCCTCCACAATTGCTCAACTTCAATTTGCAAATCACGATATTTTGTTATTTTTCTAGTTGTTTTTCTAGAGTTGTAATGATTGTGTTTATTCAGCAAAAGAAAAAAAGGAAGGAAAAAGGAAGAGAAATCCAAAAAGAGGAGAAGAAGAAGCAGAAAAAGAAGAAGGATAAGGAGAAGAAGAAGGAGAGGAGGAGGAGGAGGAGGAAGAGGAAGGAAGGAAGGAAGGAAGGAAGGAAGGAAGGAAGGAAGGAAGAAAGAAAGAAAGAAAGAAAGAAAGAAAGAAAGAAAGAAAGAAATCGCAATATCCACTCCTGCAAAACGGCACACGTACAGCTGCGCCCTGTGTAACTTCTCCTCTCCTGTGAGTAACGTCATCTTTGGAAAGGCTTTCGACAGGAAACGAAGGCAAGACCAATCCCTCCTCTTGGATTCTGCTCCCCAAACCACATTCGGAGCACATCTGCAAGCGATTTAAAACTGCAGCCTCATATCTGCTCCTCCCTGCGGCCCTTTTTCAAGTCGGGGGTATGAAAAATTAATCTCAAAGCAGACGCACGCACAGTGCAATAATTCTCCTAAGAAATGTGTTATTTCCCCCCTTCCCTTCTACCAGGCTTTAACTACAGATGTCATCATCTATTAATCGATATAGATAAAAGCGAAAGACCACTCTTGCATCATCACAAAATCTCCAGAACCGTCAAGCCTACAAACTTGAACTTTGGCACGTAGGTTCCTCTTGGCTTCTAGGGGCTCACTAAGAAAGGATTTTTTCCAAATGACCATCCGAGCATTAGAACTTTGTATATTATTATTAACACGCTCTGATGCTCAGGAGTTTTTTTGTTTTAATTTGCATTTATATGCCGCCCTTCTCCGGAGACTCAGGGCGGCTTACAATTTTTTGGAGCACAGCAATAGCCTTCATTCCATTGTATATGCCTGCTTATTACTAGGGCTTTTTGGCTCCCCGCAAGCGGCATTTTTACAAAAAATGTTCTACTCCCCCTCCACACCTGAAAAAAAGAAAACTCCTCCAAATGCAAAACACAAGCAGAGGAGAGGAGTTTCAGTTTCACAGCAGCAACCAGCTTTAGTACAGAACAGTTGAGCTAAGCCACGCCCAGGCTCCTTGCTGTCTCCTTCTAGCTCACACAGCAAATACTCTTTCAGTTTCCAAACAGCTCTCAACTCACTCTCACACTGAGAGGATGCTAGCCAAATGAATACCGATGGATGCTGGTAGGCAGAGGCAGAATTCCCCCCCCCTTATTTTCCTCCCCAAAAACTAAGCCCGACCACATAGTTTCAAGCTAATGTATTACATTGCTGAAAAGAAGAGAGACGGGAGAAACCATCCTTGTTTTCTTACAACCCCAGTTGTTGAGTGAATCGGCCTTCCCTGTTGATTTTTGCCTGTCAGGTTGCCAAAGGGCCATCACGTGACCCCTGGATACTGCAACCGTCATAAATATGAGTCCGTCGCCAAGTGACTGCAACATCCTGTTCATGTTTCCAAGAGGGAATGTCCCTGGATGCACAAGAGAATTAGCACAGATTCCCCTCTTGGGTTTGGTTCAAAGCAACGGACCTAATTCTGGCATCCCTGTTGTTCATAATACCTCCCCCATTTGGGTTGTAACTTGGAATGGTCACTAAACAGATGAACAGAGTGGGGAGGCGCCTTGGAGGTCATCTAGTCCAACCCCCCCGGGGCCCAAGCGGGAGTCCCTATACTATTTCGGACGGATGGCAGTCCAGTCTCTTCTTGAAAGCCTCCAGGGATGAAGCTGCCACAACTTCCGAAGGCAACTTCTGTTCCCTGGGTTGATGTCAGGAAATTTCTCCTTCCCTTCTCTTCTCTCTGCCTTATAGAATATAGAATAACAGAGTTGGAAGGGACCTTGTAGGTCATCTAGTCCAACCCCTTGCCCAAGCAGGAGACCTTCCACCATTTCTGACAGATGACAGTCCAATCTCTTCTTGAAAGCTTCCAATGATGAAGTTCCCCACAACTTCTGAAGGCAACCTTGGTTTCATGGGTTGATGGCTCTCACTGTCAGGAAATTTCTCCTTCCTTCCCTTCCCTTCCCTCTGCCTTATAAAATTTAGAATAACAGAATTAGAAGGAATCTTGTAGGTCATTAATCCAACCCCCCGCCCCAGCAGGAGACCCTACACCATTTCTGACAGATGGCAGTCCAGTCTCTTCTTGAAAGCCTCCAGTGATGAAGCTCCCACAACTTCTGAAGGCAACTTCTGTTCCATGGGTTGATTGTTCTCACTGTCAGAAAATTCCTCCTTATTTCCAGGTTGAATCTCTCCTTGTTCAGTTTCCATCCATTATTCCTTGTCTGACCTTTGGGTGCTTTGAAGAATAGCTTGATCCCCTCCTCCTCTCTGTGGCAGCCCCTCAAGTATTGGAAGGCTGCTATCATGTCTCAAATACAAAGAGAGAGTTGTAAGTTGGAGACTAGCTGTAATGCAGATCCACCCAAAAGTAAACAAAAGGGAAAGATTCCGTAGTATTTTTCCTGCATCCTAATTGACCCGCATATAGACAATGTAAGTTACTTTAGAGCAGAGAGAAAATTGCAAGTCATCTACTCCTTCCTGGGATAAAGTCGCTATTTAAGTAACAGGACTTTGCTGTAGGAAGAGTCTCATGTCAGAGCGGCTCCCCACCAGGCCAGCTCTGCTGACTTGTGAAAATTATCGAATGTTTTATTAATTTTTCATGTGTTTTCTTCATGGGATTGGATTTCTGATCAATGCCTGTGATGAGTTTGGAGTTGTTTGGTGCCAACAAAGGCGAATGGTTTATAAGCAACGACAAATTTACTATTGCTAACACAATAAATATTGCGCCGGTAAGGACAGGGAGGCTCTCTAGGGGAAGGCTACTAAATCTTGGTGAAAAACTTTAGGATCTGGTTTTCTCTCTCTCTCTCTCTTTGAGATTCTTGCAGTAGCCTTGTTCTAGATCTGTGTTTTTCAACCTTAGCGAAGCTAAGATGGATGGACTTCAAATTCTTGGTGGTGCAGGCTGTTAAACACCTAGTGTTAAATTTGCATGAAGAGACAGACGCGGAGTGCTTCAAGCTCTTTTGTTTATTAGTGACTACAGCTCAAAACGGACCCAACTGGCTTTGCTGCGGCTGCTACTTATAGCCGGCAGCCGCAGCTGACAGCCAATCAGAGTGCAGGGTTTTCCTGCACTTTCTAAACCAATCATTTCCAACACTTTACAAGAACAATTCAAACTAAACCAATGATTTCAAACCTGCATACATAAAACCTAGCACTTAGTTCCAGCTGCCTGCAATTAATGCAGGCTCGAATCCCACCAGGCTCAAGGTTGACTCAGCCTTCCATCCTCTCGGGGTAGGTAAACTGAGGACCCAAGATTGTTGGGGGCAATTAGCTGACTTTGTAAAAATGCCACTTAGTAATAAGCAGGCATATACAATGGAATGAAGGTTATTGCTGAGCATTGGGTTGTGCTCCAAAAATTGTAAGCCACCCTGAGTCTCCGGAGAAGGGCGGGATATAAATGTAAATTAAAATAAAAAAATAAAATGAAATCCCAGATTATACCATTTCTGTCAAATGGTTGCCCAAACTCTTGTTAAAAACCTCCACTGATGGAGCGCCCACAACTTCTGAAGGCAAGTTGTTCCACTGTTCCTCATTGTTAGGAAGTTTC
>CM019159.1:146774-159269 GCA_009733165.1 Naja naja | reverse complement strand
AAACAGCATAACAGAATAACCATTGGAAGGGAAATATTTTCTCACTTTCAGGAAATTTCTGCTTAGTTCTAAGTTGCTTCTCTCCTTGATTAGTTTCCACCCATGGCTTCTTTTCCTGCCTTCTGGTGCTTTGGAGAAAAGGTGGACCCCCTCTTCTTTGTGCCAAGGGGCCCACCTATTCTCCAAAGCACCTGGAAAATTCTTCCAATCTTCCATCGTTTTCCAATCATTCTGGTTTCAGTTCAAGGACTGTTTGAAAACAAGACCTTCAGGCTGGTAAATCCAGTTTTGGTTCCAAGGAATATGATTTCATCTTCCAAGGATTATGATTTCCCAATTCATGGGCTATGTTTGGTCTTTTTTGCATGCATGCCCAGGGGCACCCTGCTAAACTTCCTGGGGCTCAGACAAACATTGATTTTTAACTTCATTTAAGCCTAATTAAAAGCCAATGATTACATTCCAGGCATCTATTCAAGGGTTTCCTCCTTCTGTGACAGCAGCTGGTAAGCCTTGTTTGGGCTTGGCATCTAAACAGGATCAGGTCTATTAACAGATGGGATGTGAGGCCAGTAGAGAGACCCAAAATAATGGCTAGATTGGAAAAATCAAAACTTATCCTGAAAACAAAATCAGATGGTGAACCATTTCCTACTTTTGTCTATATCCATGATGGCGAACCTATGGGACCCGTGCCACAGGTGGCATGCACAGCCATTTGTGCCGGCATACGAGCTGCAAGCAAACTTACCTAACTGCACATGTGCGCACCTCACACCTGATTTCCATTGGCACTGACCAAAAAATAGCCAACATCTTAAGAAACCCCAAAGACAAGATCCAGCTAGAAAACCAAGGAGTTTATAAAATACCATGCAAAATTTGCCCAGCCACATACATTGGACAAACCAACAGGAGAATAAATGCACGCATCGCAGAACACAAGAACGCAGTCCGAAAAGAAGAAAAAACTTCCTCCCTTTTCCAGCACCTTAAAGCCACAGGACATGAAATTGATTTTGAGGGATCAAACTTATCTCCAATACTGAACACTTCAACAAGAGAATAATTAGGAAGCCATCGAAATAGAGAAACACCCCATAACATGAATAAGCGGGATGATACTTCCGCCTACCAGACATCTGGAAACTAGCCCTAATCAACAAACGAGTCCCAGCCACGAAAACCAACACGGACCCAAAATAACACATGATGCCACCACCAATCTCCTTCACCAGACTCAAACCCAAGCCCATACAGATGAAAGGCAACCACCATCCAGAAACCAGACCATGGCTGCAACACCAGCTGCTACACCCCCTCCGACCCTCAAACTAAGCAAACTGACACACGCTATAAACACACAGCCAGACCTCAAACTCGAGCCAAACCAAGGCCGAATGTCACATCACAGCCTTCCACCCAGGACACTACATCACGGAACTCAGGAGATTACAACACAAAATATCAGGAGGTTGCAACACAGACAACGACCCAGGAGATTACAGCACCACACCCAGGACGTCACAACAATAGAACTCAGAAGGTCATCACACAGCCCATTACCCAGGTCGTTACAACACAAAGGCTGAGAGACACACAGCCAGCACCTCAGCCACACAGGGTCTCAGGAAAAAGCCATCCAATCTGCATACATCAACTCCATCAACCAATCAAGAAGTAACAACACAGCCAACTCTGGAGTTTAAAGGAAAAACAGCACGATCACGACTTCTCCCAGAAGAGCGAAGCTGAAGACACCAGCCTGAAGATGGCGGATGGGATCTCGTCGAAGCGTTGCTAGGTATTCTCAATCTTACGGGACAAGACCGAATACACCAAGACCTACATATATATATATATATATATATATATATATATATATATATATATATCATAGATTTTTGGGTAATATGTAGGTCTTGGTGTATTCGATCTTATCCCGATATCTATATCTATACATACATACATACATACATACATACATACATACACACACACACACTGGAGATTCAAGGTGTCACAAACCTGACAGCTGTCAATCAGGACCTTGCTTATATCTAATGTATCATGGATATTGATATTTCTCCAGGAAAGTCCAGATTGTTTCACAGTCTTGACTTTTCTGTAAAGGCAGTGTAATCTTTTGGAATTTATTTTTCCTTATCCATGAAATTGTTAAATAGGTGGACCCTCCAAAGTTGATGAAATGCTAATTGTTATGGCTTCCCCCATCTTTTCTAGGTATTGCAACATCTATGGGGGAAGCCATCAGTGGAAAAAAATGACACAGTTGAAGCCCCACCTTCAATTACACACCCACAAAAGGGGGATTCTTTTGTGGTGATGTCATCTTGCCTTTTTTTGACCCCCTCTCCTTCCGTGGGTGCCGAGGTCAAATATTGTTGGGCGGTGTTGAAATATAGGCAGCCAAAGAGACTTTGCCGTAAGAGATGCGGGGAGCTATCTATCCTGAATCATTTATCTTACAGCCAAAAGCTCTCGAGCAAAGCTGAGTATAATTGTAAAGCTTAAGACTTGAAATTGAATATAAAATGCGGGAATAAGGAATCAGGGACACAATCAACAAAGATTTAAACTGCCCCTCTTTGTCATAGCATCGGTCCAGTAAAATATGGCAAACCTATTTTACTGTGGATACAATAAAAACAGAGGAAATACACCTTAGAGACCCATTTCGCATTCCTATGTGCTCTTACCCGAGCTTCGGAATTGCATTCTCTGAAATCACTTTCCCTGGGCTTAAAGAGCTTTAATCACTGAAGAAAGAAAGAAAGAAAGAAAGAAAGAAAGAAAGAAAGAAAGAAAGAAAAGAAAGAAGAAGAAGAAAGAAAGAAAGAGGAAGAGGAAGTGAGAGGATTGCTTTCCCCATGATGGGCTTCCCGTGAGCCAATTCCACACAAAACCTCTCAGTTCTGTCATGGGAGAGAGCCCGAAGGTGGACTCAGCCCCTTTTATTGGGTTTTCTCAAAGCAAGCAGTTACAGTACAAAGCTCATTCTTATTGGTTACATATTACACTTAATACCATATTGGTTATATGTGATATAAGGAAGAAAAAAAAGCTGGCTGTAACAGGCATGTAACTTTTGCTGATATGTACCTATCATGTTAGCCACCTTATCAGTGGTGGGTGCAAGCTATCTAGCTACTGGTGAAATGAAGTCGAGCATCAAACAATCTTGTTACAATTTGTGGAGCAAGGATGTTACATTCTGTGTAGAAGCAAAAGTTGTTACATTTCGGCTACATGGTTGGAAAAAACAAACAGACAGTGCAGCTTTGATCTTTGCTGCTAGCTTTACAGAAGCCTGCATAAGGGCTGATACAAAGGCAATTAAGGATCTTATAGCAACAAGGAAGGAAGGAAGGAAGGAAGGAAGGAAGGAAGGAAGGAAGGAAGGAAGGAAGGAAGGAAGGAAATACAAAGAAGGAGGAGGAAGGGGAGGAAGGGAAGGAGGAGGAGGGGAGGGGGATGAGGAGGAGAACTCTTAAGTACTACACAACAGGACACTTGCTTGTCTATTCATGTCATATTATCCCAGTCAATTATTTAATATCTAAGTCAATAACAAGAAGAAAGAACTGGGAAATAAAATATATGTCGACCAAACAGTCTTCCAAATAAGACTTTTCCTGCCAGTAAAATATTTGTTTGTGGTTGTCTTTCCCATCAATGAAAGTCACCACATATATCACCCTAATATCATGGGAAAAGGTCAGAATAGCAGAATTACAGAATTGGAAGGGACTTCGGAGGTCTTCTAGTCCATCCCTATCCCATTTCAGACAGAGGCTTGTCCAGTCTCTTCTTAAAAGCCTCCAATGTTGGAGCACTCACAACTTCTAGAGAAAAGTTTCTCTCTGTGTTGGCTGTATAACGCTAAGTCAGATTTCAGAAGAATTCAGCCGTCCTCCAGACTGACCCAATTATTAAACTCGTAGCATTATGTAAATTATTTGCCAGAGAGGAATTTATTTATTTATTTATTTATTTATTTATTTATTTATTTATTTATTTTTGGGACTTGTATGCGCCCCATCTCGAAGACTCGGGAGGCTCACAAAAAACATCAACAGTATATAGAATAATGAGGGATTGATGGGGGAAACTATTCAGTCCAGGAAGCAAACCTCCGTCTGCAGTGTGAAAAGTTGTACATTTATTGGAAAGGAAGTTTTAGACAGAAAGAGTAATAGTCCCCAAGATCACAACTGCAACATGGTCCTATATAATTTGCAAGCCTTGCAGAGTCCACCCTGAGCCTGAAATTTTTATAGGCATTTGGCTGGGAAACTGCCAGAGGGCCTTTGACACAAATGCTAACTTTCTGAACCGAGAAATTTAGGAAGAAAGATGGTTTTAGAAAAGAACTGTCAAAATGTAGATTGATTGATTGATTGACTGATTGGGTTTTATGCGCCCATCTCGAGGACTCGAGTGACATAATCATAAAAACAATGTAAATACTATACAATTTAAAAAGAGATTAAACATGAAACCCAATAATCTGAATTAAAAATAGCACTATTCATTAAAACCCCCATTTTTAATGCACCATTCCTTCTTATGGGAAGAAAGATGAACAGGAAGCAATCTGCTAGATGTTTATGGCTATTTCCTTGGTATCTTGTTCATCTTATAATATATTACATTTAATATATATTTCTTAACCTGCTAATCAGCCACCTCATCCAGAAGAGTTCTCCCGAAGCCCAGCCTTTGGGAAAGATGAAAGTTTTAGAATTCCAGATGTGGGAATGATGGATCGGGCAATAAAGCAACAATGTCAATAAAGACGTTGAACAGGTGTGTCCCAAAGGTGCTTTTTTCAAGAGGCAACTGGACTTTCTGTTTTTTTTCTTTGAAGACGTTTTGCTTCTTATCCAAGAAGCTTCTTCAGCTCTGACTGGATGGTGGGGGAACGGGAGGATTTATATTCCTTGTAGACAGCTGGTCATTTGCATCCTTTTAGAGAGTCGTTGAGGCCACTTGGAGGTTTATCTGTTTATCTGATTCCTGTAGGCTGCAATCCCTTTGGAAATCCTGAGTCTGTAGAGATTTTCTGTCATCCAGATTCCAAAGGTGCTTTTTCAGGAGGCAGCTGGACTTCCTTGTTTTTCCTTGAAGACCTTTTGCTTCTCATTCAAGAAGCTTCTTCAGCTCTGACTGGATGGTGGGGAACGGAAGGATTGATACTCCTTGCAGCAATGGTGGTATTCAAATTTTTTTACTACTGATTCTGTGGGTGTGGCTTGGTGGGTGTGATGTGGCTTGGTGGGCATGGCTTGGTGGGCATGGCTTGGTGGGCATGGCTTGGTGGGCATGGCTTGGTGGGCATGGCTTGGTGGGCATGGCTTGGTGAGCGTGGCAGGGGAAGGATACTGCAAAATCCTCATTCCCTCCCCACCTCACTAACCTGCTTTCCAGCTCCATTCTCCTGGGCAGGGCAACCAAAGAAGACCCAGCCGATCAGGGAGGCAGAGGATAGATGGAGTCGGCGGGGCCAGTCAGAGGTGGGATTGGCCGGTTCCCCAAACTACTCCAAATTTCCACGACCGGTTCTCCAGGACCTGTCAGAACTGGCTGAATCCCCACCTCTGCCTTGCAGCACAAATCCTTCCATTTCCCATCATCCAGTCCTTAATGTGGAGAAAAGAAAGATTTTATACCTGGGCAGGAAAAACCAAATGCAGAAGTACAGATTAGGCAAAACCTGGCACAAAAATAGTAACTGGGAGAGGGATCTTGGATTCCTAATGGAGGATTGCAAAAAAAAAAACCCCTAATGGCTACCCACCTGCCTTCCATGGAGGACCTGCATCCTGCACGAGTCAAAAAGAGGGCTGTGAAAATATCTACAGACCCCTCACATCCTGGACATAAATTATTTCAACTCCTTCCCTCAAAATGACGCTATAGAGCCCTGCACACCAGAACAACTAGACACAAGGGGAGTTTTCTCCTGAACACCATCACTCTGCTAAACCAATAATTCCCTCCACACTGTCCAACTATTTACTAAGTCTGCACTACTATTACTGTTAATCTTCTCATCACTCCTTATCACCCTCCTCCCACTTGTGACTGTATGACTGTAACTTTGTCGCTTGTATCCTTACGGTTCATATTGACTGTTTCCTAGTATGATTTGATTGCTTATTGTATCCTATGACTATCATTAAGTGTTGCACCTGATGATTCTTGACTCTTGATGAATGTCTCTTTTCTTTTATGCACACTGAGAGCATTTGTACCAAGACAAATTCCTTGTGTGTCCAATCACACTTGGCCAATAAATAATTCTATTCTATTCTATTCTATTCTACTCTATTCTATTCTATTCTATTCTATTCTATTCTATTCTACTCTATTCTATTCTATTCTATTCTATTCTATTCTATTCATAAATGACCAAGAGTGGAAGAGTGAGAGAGGTAAGTGACCAAATGTGTATTGAGCCATTACAGCGCATATCTCATATATTGTATGTTTGTGCCCAATCCTTTCATCTTTTTCATCATTATGACTATTAGCTGATGTCCCCAGCCAAGGAATCAATACTCTACCATAATATAATCAGCAAATTTGTACTAGGAAAGTTTATATTGAATTAATACCCATACTTAGGACCACGGAATGCACACAAAAGGATGTTAAAACAATGTGCTAACACGTGTCCTGATCAATTAAGCCTAGTTACCATAGATAGAACAATCTCATCCAATTAAAGCCTCTTTTAATGACAGAGAAAGAGCACGCGGAATCAAATTATACCAGTTACTTCCTTGGGGAGTAGCAAAAATTACAACCAATTGACTATTTATCTGGCAAAATTAGAAATCCAGTGGAAAGTATGAAATTGAGAGTGACATGAAGCACCCAATTAGAGCAGCTGTGTGCAGAGTACCTGCTGATAAAGAAATTCTTGTAGAATTGAAGTCCTTATGGGCTTGGCTGGTTGGTTTGAACAGTGATTGATGTATCTACTTTTTGATTCCTTTTCTGGAATGATGGAATGATCCTGGAGAGGATTTGCTTAGGACTTTGCTAGAGGCAAAAGTCAATCAAGGAAGAGAGACAGAGACAGAGAGAGATAGGCCGACAGACATAGAGAGAAATAGACAAGAACAGAGAGAGAGACACACACACACAGGCAGAACAGAGACAGAGAGAGACACAGAGAGAGAGACACAGAGAACAGAGAAGACAGAAGACAAGGAGAAAGACAGAGAAGAGAAGGAGGAACAAGAGAAGGGACAAGAGACAGACAGAAAAGAAAAGGAGAGAGACAGAGAAGAGACAGAAAGACAAGACAGAGACAGAGAGAGACAGAGAGAGGGGATGTTAAGTTGCATGAAGAGACAGACCGCAGGAGTGCTTCAAAAGCTCTTTGTTTATTAGTGACTACAGCTCAGAACGGACCGACTTTGGCTGGGCTGTGGCTGCTACTTAGCCAGCAACCGCCAGTTACCAGCCAATCAGAGTGCAGGGTTTTTCCCGCACTTGTAAACCAATCATTTCTAACACTTTACAAGAACAGTTCAAACTAAACCAATGACTTCAAACCTACATACATAACAGGGGGCACAGAGAGAATTGGGATAAAACAGTGAATGAAGTCTTAAGAGGAAGGTTGGAGAATCTACAGAGAAGGTCTCCCACTTCAAATTGGCAGAGGAAGAAGCAGAGAGAGACAGAGAAACATATGAGCAGGCCTCTCACTAAGGGGATTTAAAGAGGATTAGAGTGAGACACCGGAGGATCTAATTTGTATATGGACGTTGTCACTGGAGGGAAGCTTCAGAGCATTGTCTCTTCTGTAATTCCCACAGCAGGAAAGCAAAGACAGCCTTGATCTGGGGCTATGAAAGGACTATAAAGGTTTGAACTTCTGCCGTGGGTTGGGATCTCTCCCTGTTGCGTTGTTGACTCTGAGGAACTTCTCCTTGGCTTCCTGCCAATGCTGAAGAGCACAGAGACTTGGTCTTCGGAGCAGAAGGCCGTCTAAGCAGAGAGGTTTTCGCTAGATTCCAGCTGTCTTGTCTTACTGTCCCTGGACCACGATGGTTTCTTCAAAACAGCCATTTGTAACTTCGTGTGTATTTCGTTTATTTATTTATTTGATTTGTCAATCGCTTACAAGATAATAGGTATAAGTATAAACATGAGTAAGAATACAGGAAATAGGTACGAATAAATGGGGACAATAGGATAGGGACGGGAGGCACGATGGTGCCCTTATGCACGCCCCTTACAGACCTCTTAGGAAGGGGGTGGGGTCAATAGCGGACAGTTTAATAAGGTTAAAGGAGTGGAGGTTAGTTAGAGGATGTAACAACAGAGTCAGGGAGTGCATTCCAGGCATTGACCACTCTGTTGCTGAAGTTGTACTTTCTGCAATCGAGTTTGGAGTGGTTTATACTGAATTTGTATCTGTTGTGTGCTCTTGTATTGTTGCAGTTGAAGCTGAAGTAGTCATTGACTGGTAGGACATTGTAGCAGATAATTTTATGCACTACGCTTAAGACCAACCATAGACGGCGTAGTTCAAGGTTGTCCAAGCCCAAAATTTCAAGCCTGGTGATACAGGGTATTCTGTTGCGAGCAGAGGAGTGTAGTACTCTTCTCATGAAATACTTCTGGACTCGCTCAGTTGTATTAATGTCCGATATACAGTGCGGATTCCAGGCAGATGAGCTGTATTCGAGTATTGGACTAGCAAAGGTTTTGTATGTCTTAGGTAGCAGTTCAGTATTTCCAGAGGAGAAGCTTCATAAGATGATTTACAACTCTTCATGCCTTTTTGGCAATGGAACAACTTTCCTCCAGAGGTTGTGAATGCACCAATGCTGGAAGTTTTTAAGAAGAGGTTGGACAGCCATTTGTCTGGAATGGTATAGGGTTTCCTGCCTGAACAGGGGGCTGGACTTTGAGACCTCCAAGGTCCCTTCCAACTCCATTATTCTGTTATCCAGCTTTCTACCTATGTTACTGTCCATTTAATACCAGGAGGGAAAAAGTTTTAGAAGAAGACAATGGTAAGTCATATCTTCCCTGTTGCCAGGAAAAACTGTGTACCCTTATGTATGCATCATCATCAAGAGAAGGCCTCCCGGGTATCTTGACGTTTCAAATTCTCAAAATATCTGTATTATCAGTGGAGTGGAATGTTTTCATGTAAGCCTCTGAAGAAAAAGAAAGAAAGAAAAAACACAACACTTGATCTGGTGAATGGAATCTTGTCAGGGCAAATGCAGGAACATGAGTCAGAGAAGAACTGATAAAGCCCTGTTCTTCAAAGCTGAGAAACCAGCTCCTTTAGAAATCCATTGCAGTGGGAACACCATGTGGAATCTGATGTAAATGTAGAGAGAGAGAGAGAGGCAGGCAGGCAGGCAGGCAGGCAGAGAGAGAGAGAGAGAAAGATAGAGAGAGAGAGAGAGAGAGAGAGAGATGGTAGGTAGATAGATAGATAGTTAGATAGATAGATAGATAGATAGGCAGGCAGGCAGGCTGGCAGGCAGGCAGGCAGGCAGGCAGCAAGAGAGAGAGAGAAAGATAGCGATAGAGATAGAGATAGATAGGTAGGTAGGTAGGTAGATAGATAGATGATAGATAGATAGATAGATAGATAGATAGATAGATAGATAGATAGATACCGTTTCCCGAAAATAAGACATTCTTATATTTTTTTGGCTCCCAAAAACACACTAGGTCTTATTTTCGGGGTAGGTCTTATATATTTATGGTGCCAAATAGTGGGTGTGAGTGTGTAGGGGGGGGTGTTTTGCGGGTGCAGTTGCTCCTGAAAAGTCTTCCTGGAACTGGAGATTTACACTAGGTCTTATTTTCGGGGTAGGTCTTATATTAGGGCAGGTTTAGAAAATAGTGCTAGGTCTTACTTTTGGGGTAGGTCTTATTTTGGGGGAAAAACGGTAGATAGATAGATTGATTGATTGATAGGCAGGCAGGCAGGCAGGCAGACAGGCAGGCAGAGAGAGAGAGAGAAAGAGAGATGTAAGAACATGTGTATAATTATTATAGAAATTGAATAAGAATAGGGATAATATTGTTTAATATGGCAGGAGAATATTTAAAGAAAAATGAAATAAATTCACCACCAGTCAATTGCAAAAGGCAGCCTTACTCGGAACAGCTTACATCCTGTGCTTACATCCTCTAACTCCATCCAAGAACAACACCTGCTTTATCCTAGAGTCTTGGGAAGGATTCGAGAGGCGGACACAGGTGCCAAATCCAGTCTGAACACCTGGCTGACTGATGAACCACCTGGCCAACCAAAGGAGGTCTCTAAGAAATGAATTTTTGATTCTTACAAGTGATTGTGCGCTGCTAACACATTTCTCCTGAATCGTGGTTGTTTTTATTTTAATGTGTTTGATAGGTAAATTTAAAAAAAACCTCTTTTGGAGTTAACTCCTGATAGCTAGAGAAGATAAACACTTCTTTTTCATGTTTTCCCCCCAAACAGTGGCATGTAGTAATCCATGGATTATCTTTGGCTGAACCTCAGATCAATGCATCTCTTGGTTTGGAGATTGTTTTCCAGAAACTCCTCCCCAGCACTTCCCCTCTTCAGGTCTGCAATTGTGATTTACACTGGTTGTGTTAAATCCCACCCTGTTTTCCTGGGGCTGCAGTTTTGTTGCCACTATTATATTTTCTAATATTTTGAAATTGTGATGTTCAGGTGGAGTCATGAATTGGCCAGCATTCTTCTTGACTTCCACCCCAAAACCAATGAATGGGCTACATTATAATGTTTTACATTTCTATTTTTATTGTAACGTAAGAATTATTTTATCATAATAAATAATGATGTCCCAAATACCAATAAAAGCAAATGCCTATCAGCTCTCTCTTCTTTTCTTGGATCTATGTTATTATTATTTTTAAATTACTTTAATGGAAGCTGCCCAGAGTTCCCATGGTATTGGGCAGCCTGAACATTAGGAGATTAAATTTAATTAAAGACTTTTCTTTAATTATTCTTAGAGATTTACACAAGTCTTTTTGTATTGATTCCTGCATATTTTAGTGAATATATATATATATATATATATATATATATTGCTGTGCTCTAATTAACACCAGAATGACTTTGCTATACTTTGTCGAGTTTCCATTCATTTCAACTTGCATGCAATTGTGTACAATTATATGTCATTGTCATTGTTTCTTCCTAGAATGTCAGGATGTTGCATTGTTTGAATAACATGGGGGTGAAAAAAAAGAATTAGAATTTTCTATCTTTTCATATTCTGGTGGGAGGGACCCAGCAGTCTTAGCCAAAGTCAACAGTCCAGCTGCCAGGCATGAAAACAAAAACCTTTATAAATAATATCCTAAGTATCATTCCTTAAACTTCTGGAATGTTTTTATGGCCACTCAGCATTTTTCTCTGAGATTTTTTCCCCCTAAGGGTGTGATATTTTTGTTACTGGGCCCATAATTGTATTTCTGTACATATTATATATGTCTTTTTTTTCTTTTTAGGAGAAAAGACATCAAACCCTCTGAACATGGAATTGTGATTTATTAAATGGACTCCAGATGTTCACACAACCTGCTGAGCCAACACTAAATAAACCATCTTAAGTCTTACCTTGTTTCCCTGAAAATAAGACCCAGCTGGAAAATAAACCCTAGCATGATTTTTCAGGATGCTCATAATATAAGCCCTACTGCCAAAATAAGCCCTCCTTAAGATCATCAGCCAGATGGATGCATTTGATGCCATATTTTCCCCAAAATAAGACCTAATTGGAAAATAAGCCCTAGCATGTTTTTTCAGGATGCTCGTAATATAAGCCCTACCCCGAAAATAAGCCCCGGTTAAGTTTGTCAGCCAGACAGATGCATTTAGTACCATATTTTCCTCAAAATAAGACCTAACGAGAAAATAAAAATAAGCCCTAATCAGAGGTGGTATTCAGCAGGTTCTGACCAGTTCTGGAGAGCCGTTTGAAATTTCAGGGCTGAGGGAGAGGGAGAGAGCCCATTTGGTAGACTTTGGGTCTCAAACAGGTGATAAACAGAAGGCAAGCTGTGTACCTACAGTCTGTTTGGAGAATAAATCGTGAAGCCAGTTCTTCATTGTAAAATATTAACCTCCTCTTATCAAATATTCAAAAGCAGAATCAAGTACATGAATAGTTGAACTGATTGCTTCCTAGGCAGAGTGCCCAACTCTGGGGGAAACCAACTCATTTCTCTCAGATACTTTCCCCAGTTGCATTTATTTACCCCAGTGGCACAAACATACCCTAGTAAAGTCTACCATTCTCATATCCTCGTAATTTGCTTTCATCCATCATCTCATCTCAAGCCAAAGAGGGGGATATGCTTCCATTTTAGCTCTAGTAGTTGTATCCGGAAAGTTGAGTCGTGGCAACTGGATATCATCTTCTTCTTCTTCTTCTTCTTCTTCTTCTTCTTCTTCTTCTTCTT
>CM019159.1:132130-146674 GCA_009733165.1 Naja naja | reverse complement strand
TGGTTAGGATGCAGCATTGCAGGCTAACTGCCCACAGTCAGGATTTGATCGTGACTGGCTCAAGGTTGACTTGAGTATATTAAATATATACTTTGCTTATCAAGTTTTTTTCTGATGTTATATGTTATAACAACAGTTCAGGTTTAAAATCTATTTGTTTTCCTATTATCTTTTCTAACCACTTATGTATTTTTGCCCCCCCCCCTTTTTTTTGGTTTAAGACAAGTCCACCACATATAATATGTGCCTGTTTTTTGGTTACATCTCAAGCATTTGCTAGACAACAGCTTAAAAAAAAACAGGAAGACAGTTCTAAGTCAAGGATTTCCTATTCTTTTGATCTATTGTTAATTTACTACCTGGTATCCTAAAAACAGGGTAATTTTTAATTTCTGTTTTTCTTCTGACAGTTCCAAGTAAAAAAAGGAGGGGACAACTACATAAGGATTTCCAGACAGAAAATCTTGTTTTATTGTAAAGCTGATGTAGATGAACCTCCTGCGCTGTCTTGTTCCGTATCCGTTTTTGTCAAGAGATGCATCTCCAGAAATATCATCATTTCAGCTAATTTGATCTTGGCTCTTTGAAACATTCCCATTAAATCCCCCTAGATTTTTGCTCAAGTTGGAAAAGAAATAAAAGAGAGAAGAGGCTGCGAAGATCCCTGGTGAAAATAATTTTATCTATACAAATTCAAGGGTTTTTTTTTTGTCCTCTACCTAGTCAAGAACTTCGAAGTTGTTGAAATTGATGGCAACTTAAAATTAAATTGTTCTCTACTTCTGCACCAAGGAAAAACCTATTTCAATAATGGTGATGATGAGGTGAGCTCACCCCATGAGAAGTAAATGGATATCATATTTTTTAAATGGTTATAGGAGATCATACATTACATAAGTTGGATACTTTTCATCATCTATGAACATGACCAGGTGTGGGATTCTACCGGTTCTCACCTATTCTCTAGAACCGGTTGTTAATATTCTAAGCAGTTCGGAGAACCGGTTGTTAGAAGAAATTACTGGGCTAATCCTGTAAGGAAGGCAGGAAGGAAACATTCTGGTGTTGCTTACAGAAACTGCCTCCTAACCCCTCATTACATTCTTGGCAGGACTAGACTTCCTGTCTCAGGAACTTCTCTGGAGTTTTTTCCTCCTTTGCTGGTACTTTTTGTTTGTGGAGTGACCATTCAAAGTTACAATGGCACTGGAAAAAGTGACTTATGACCATTTTTCACACTTACGACTGTTGCAGCATCCCCACAGTCATGAGAGGCCAGGCGAGGAGATGCGTGCCTCGATGTGAGTGATATTGAGTTGGCCACACCCAGCCAATAACATGACCACCAAGCCATGCCCACCAACTAAGCCACGCCCATGGAACCGGTTGTTAAAAAAATTTGAATCCCACCCCTGAACATGACTGTGTCTGTGTATCATTCAGTTTTACAGTCATGGTTTCCTTTAAAGAATTCTGGAATGTACGGTTAAATACAGAACAACAGAGTTGGGAGGGACCTAGTCCAGCCCCTGCTCAAGCAGGAAACCCTAGCTTAGGGGCAGAGTCAAGGGAGTCATTAGCCTAGAGTCCTTACGTTCCCACAAACAGTGTAATTTCAATCCCTCTTGAATCCCATTGAGTCTCACCTAAATTCCAATTTATTGTTGGCCATTAGTTGATTAGATTCTCACGTATAAGCTTGAGCAATAAATCAACTGGAACTTAATATGTGGGCTTTGGAAAATAAGTTGACCCCCACCCATCTTCTTTGGAATAGCCTTAACAGTAAGAACTTCTTCTTAGCTCACCTTTCATAATTACATTTCCTAGGATGCTCTAGAGACACACACCATCTACAAAATCCATTTTTAAGCCCATCGTGCAGAACTGACCGCAGTCCGAACATATACTGAACTCAGTTTAAAACCCTAGTTGGAAATTGTGATGCCTCCAGTGGTGACACTGTTGTTGCTATGCTTGGATATTGGCCACTGTGATGTCATAAATAGGTAACCTCATCTTTTGTACACGCAACATTCTTCAGAAGAAAATGGAGAATTTTTGTCTCTGTTTAAAGCACCTCTTCCAGTGGTGAGGTCCAGAACCGATGAGAGGTTTTAGCCAGCAGAATGGAGTTTCTTCAGTCTGTAAGTGTGTCTGTGTGCTTGTTTACAACGAGGTTAGAGTTTCCGAGCCTGCACAAAGTTGCAGAAGGGGCTTCCTTGCTGTTGTAGGAAATCTATTCACGTGTCCGCAACGTGTGTAATGTTGGAACGCTCTTTTAACGAGGGGAAGACTCGATTTAGGAACCCGGAAACCAGTTTTAAAAGGCCTTAAAAGGCTCAGATAGAATTAAATGGTGCAGAATGTATTTATTATGGGGGGGGGGAAACCAAATTGCAATTGCTTACAATGAAAATAAATTGCTATCAAATATTTTTCAACAAGCAAAAGTGGCCTGTGAGAGGAAAGAAAGCAAAAGAGAGCGAGAATGACATCTCCACTTGAGTTAAAGTTTGTGTCCTAGTAAGATTTTGGATATTCAGAGTCTGCTCTGCATGTCTGAAAATGGTTTATGACAAGTTCTTGACTCTTCAAGTATTGTTGAATTGTTCTCCAGGGAAATACTTATTTCTCCCTTCCCTAATGTTCTGAAGTTTGCAACAAAGCAAGCTACAAAATAATATCCCAAAGCGCCTGAAGGCAGGACCAGAAGCCATGGATGGAAACTAATCAAGGAGAGAATCAGCCAAGAACTGAGGAGAAACTTCCTAACAGCGAGGACAGTTGATCAGTGGAACAGCTTCCCTTCAGAAATCGTGGACAGTCACTTGTCTGAAATGGTGCAAGATCTCCTGCTTGAGCAAGGGTTGGACTAGCAGACCTCCAAGGGCCCTTCCAACTCAGTTATTCTGTCGTTTCGTCATTCTGTTATGCTGCTATCCATCCATCCTTCCTTCCTTCCTATCTACCTTCCTGTTTTTCCTTTCTTCCTCCCTCCCTCCCTCCCTCCCTCCCTCTCTTCCTTCTCCATCACTGGAGGCTTTCAAGAAGAGACTGGACAGTCACTTGTCTAAAATGGTACAGTGCTTGAGCAGGGGGCTGGGCTAGAAGACCTTTAAGGGCCCTTCCAACTCAGTTGTTCTGCTAATACCTCGATGCTTTGTTTGAGGAAAATGTAGATTTTATACCGTTTAGCCCCAAGCTGTACTGAAATCAAGCTATTTATGTAAAGGGGATAGGACAACATTTGAAAAAAACAGTAGACACCAATTTGATTTCTGATTTCTTTCTTTCTTTTTAATGCTAGACTCATTTTGGCTTCTCACTCAGCAGGATGCCCTGCTGGTGAAGCATTTGATGAAGTGGAATGTCCTGCTAAGCAGGAGGAGAACTCCGTGAGCTGAATTGTGATGAATAGGGACCCTGTCTTGGTCTCTTCTTGTTGAAGGGGACAGAAAAGGATGCTTAGATGTTCCTCATGTGGCTGTTGAAGCAGCTGCAATCATGCAATGAAGCCCTCGGCAGATGTTCAATCAGAATGGAGCTGGAAGGGACCTTGGAGGTCTTCTAGTCCAGCCCGCTGGTCAAGCAGGAGGCCCTAGACCATTTCAGACAAGTGGCTGTCCAGTCTCTTCTTAAAATCCTCCCGTGATGGAGCAGCCACAACTTCTGGAGGGAAACTGATCCACCAGTTAATTGTCCTCACGGTTAGAAAGGTTCTCCTTAATTCTAAGTTGCTTCTCTCTTTGATTAGTTTCCATCCGATGCTTCTCCTCCTGTTTCTCTGGTGCTTTGGAGATAAATTGAACCTCTCCTCTTCATTGCAGCCCCTCAAATATTGGAAGACTGCTATCCGGTCCCCCCAAATTCTTCTTTTCTTTAGACTAGTCGTACTCACTTTATATTGAGGCTGGATATTGTGATGTTGTATTGGGCCAAAGAACCTGTCATTGATGGTGATGATGATGATGATAATGTTATCCATTCAGCCGTGTTCAACTCTTGGCAATTCTGTGGGCCAGGTCTCTCCACCTCTTCTGATCTTGCACTACTTCTTTGAGTTGTTCAAGGAGGAGGAGGAGGAGGAGGAGGAGGAGGAGGAGGAGGAGGAGGAGGAGGAGGTGATTCCTCCAGCTGTGTCCCACTCTTAGTGATACTATGGGCCAGGTCTTTCTCCATCTTCTGATCTTGCACGACTTCTTTGAGTTGTTCTATGCTCCAGTTGGTGTCAGCTTTGATGGTGTCCAGCCACCAAGTTCTTTGTCGGCCTGGTTTCCTTTTACTGCTAACTCTTCCCAACATCATTGCTTTCTCCGTGAATTCCCCCCACATGACGTGGCCAAAGTAAGTGGGACACAGTTTTGTGATTTTTGCCTTCTAGTGACACGTCTGGTGTTATGCCTTCTGGTACTTCCTTGTTAAGTCACCTTTGCTGTCCAAGGAATATGCAGGATCCTCCTCCAGCACAACAGCTCAAAACCAGTCGATTTCCTTCCTGTCCTGTTGCCTCAAAGGTGCTTTTTTCCCTCTTTTTCCCTAAAGGCACCTGGACTATGGTTTGTTTATTTTTTTTCCCTTGAGGAAGGAGACATTGCGCCTCTCATCCAAGAAATTCCATTAGTTCTGACTGGATGGCGGGGAGGATGGAAAGGTTGGCGGTTAAACCCGGGAACGTTTTCGATTGCAATTCTCTCTGCTCCCTAGCAGGTTGTCCCAGCAGGAGAAATAATGGTTCTCTTCTTCTGTTTTACCAAGATTTAGGGCAGGAGGGGGCTGGGCTGATACCGGTTCATACCGGTTTGGGAGAAGTGGTTGTTAATTTTATGGCCAGTTTCAGAGAACCAGCAAATCCCACCCTTGGCTGGCCCAGCCCATCCCTCCCCTCCCAGGAGTCCCCACATGGCCTGATTTGGATCGCATGTAAGTGCAGGGCCCATGTGGAGGCTCGGCGAGGGCAAGAAATGGGCCTCCCAGAAGTTCTGGAAGGCTTCCAGAGAGCCTCCGAGCTGGGGAAAAACAGTCTCCCTGGGAAAAAGGAAAGCCTCTAGAACCCAGGGTGGCCAAAAAATGGGCCTCTCAGAAGTTCCGGAAGGCCAGAAATGGGCCTGTTTCCAGCCTCCACAGAGCCACCCTAGCCCGGGGAGGGCAAAAATAGCCCCCACAGCCCATTTTATTTATTTATTTTTTTATTTATTTATTTATTTATTTTTTGACTTGTATGCCGCCCTACTCCCTAAGGGCTCAGGGCGGCGAACATTAAAACAGGACAAATTTACAATAAAAAGACAATTAAATAAATAAACAAGTCAATACAATTAAAAGTTGAGAAAATTAAAACCCGCAAACTCCCCCAGGTCATTCCAGGCCGGCCTGTTGAAACAACCAAGTCTTCAGGTCTCGGCGGAAGGAGCGGAGGTCAGGGGCCAAACGGAGATCCACGGGGAGCTGATTCCAGAGGGGAGGTGCTCCCACGGAGAAGGCCCTAGCCCTCACTCCCAGAGTGGTGCAGCAGGCTGACTAGGCCAAGCCCACCATGGCCACGCCCACCCAGCAACTGGGCAGAGAACCGGTTGTTAAATTTTTTGAACCCCACCCCCTGATTTGGGGTTGTGTACGATTTAAAGCAAAGCCTCACTGACTATGCAACAGGACATGAAAAGAGATGAAGCAACAGGTTGTAAGGGTCTCTTTAGTTTCAGGACTCTTTCCTGCTCTACCTCTCCATCAACCGCATCATAAATATGTAAAATGCCTTTAAAAAGCCCACAACAGCTGTGGGTATTGTTGATGAGGGGATCAAACATTGGCTTGAAAAAGAACTTTAAAAAAAAACACAATCATCACATTTAAAATCAAATCCATTCAGGGGCAGCCCGGATTATTTCCGCCAAGCCAAAACTGTCACTTGTAGCACACACAGAATAATAATAATAATAATAATAAAAACAGGCCACCAAGTTCAAGCATAAGGACTGAGCCTATTTTAGCAATCAAGAGAGAGCGAGAGAGGACATTAATTCATGCCTTAATAAAGGCTGCAATGGGGCGGGGATATATTTAGCGTCGACATGCAACGCTTTCATCTGCTTCACAAAAGCTTCGGTTTTAATCTGTCTGGTGCAGCCGCATCGCCCAGTGGAGAGGGTTCAAACAATGTCAAGATGGCGGCCAACGATGGATGTGTAAAAAGCAGTGGCCCGCCATCTTGAATAGGAGAAGGAAAGAATTGGGAGGGTCCTTCTATTCCAACCCCCTGCTCAAGCAACAGACGCTATACCCATGATGGTGAACCTATGCCACATGTTCCAGAGGTCGCACATAAAGTCGTCTCTGCGGGCATGCGAGCCATCGCCTCCGCTTTGCTCCGCCACGCATGCGTGCGCCCCTCCTGCCAGCCATCTGGTGTTTGGGTCTCTACCACACATGCGCAGGGCACATGTGGGGGATGAGTGCATAGGGGCTGGGGTGGGGCGCATGCAGGGGATGAGTGCGCATGCACAGGATGGGGCACAGGTGCGTGGGTCGCACATGCATTGCATTTTGGGGGGGTTGCACACGCACGCATTTGGGCACACATATGCACGCAGTTGTTTCTTCGTTGCCACCGTGAACTCTGCTAGATTACCCTCTTCCTGCTAATTATTGCTCCTTCAAGCTAAAAGAATGTTTCATTGGTTCACACACATTCAGTGATTTCTTGAAGAAGTACCTTCCTTGCCCTTCTTCCGAGAACATCCCGAAACAATGAAGATTCGTCAATACTGGCCTCCATTTTAGGGCTATGAATCTTAACTCACCAACCTCTTGATTTTAAACATAAAACATACGAGAGATAGTTGTCCCAGCCTTCGGCATCTAGCTGCCATCACATTCCTTCCTTCCTTACAAAATATTCTCCAGATATTCGTTGCAAAAAACTTATTGTCCTGGGATAAATGAATTTTATTTTTGTGCGATTTGGGAAGGGAAGCTTCTAAGAGCAAAGTTCTTGTTTTGACTTTTTTCTAAATGTCAGTGGAGCAATGAGATCATTCTTAATGCTGAATTCACTTGACCCGTGAAAAAAGTCGGCCTGTTCTTCGGGGGAGTCTGAATGGCCTTCATGGTTTCCATGTCTTCAAATAATCCAAGCAGAATTGCAAAAACAAGGTGAGGCTAGGAGATTTGACTGAACTAAAAGAACTTACAATACAGGTAAGCAATTGTTCATTTAGTGATCGTTCAAAGTTACAACGGCACTGAAACAAAAGGTCAACTTATCAAACATTCCTATGCCTGTTTTAGTAGTTGCCATAAAAAAGGTGGGGGGGGGAAGGAAGGAAATCTGGAAGAGCTGTGCAGCAGTTTGAAAGTGAAAGTACATTCCAACTCTTTATCTTTAAAAGATTGTAACTAAACTGCCAGAGCTTTTGCCCGTGAATATATTTAATTGGAGAACGTGAATGATGACACTCAGCCCGTAATTGGAGAATGTAATTGATGACACCCAGAATGTAATTGGAGAATGTGATTGATGACACCCAGCCCGTGAACGGGCTCAATTGGAGAATCTGATTTATGACACCACCCAGGGGGGAGTGGGGGAAACAGGGTCACAGGGGACTGCAAATGACACATGCCAGAGTTGGCTTCATACAGGGCAGTGCCAGTATGTCACCTGTCAGGATTCCGGCAGTTACTCCAATTAAATCATGAGCCTCGAGCCGCACTCCCAAAACTAAAAAAGATTTATTTGAAGGTACCATTCTACATCCGGCATTTGCCTGGGCATAGCCGACTCTGAGATATGTAATTCACTGTCACCCTTGATCCTGCTCTTCCCCCCACCTCTCTGGGTGTATCATCCAATGAAAAAAATGTCCATAGCCAAGAGTCATCAATCATGCTCTCCAATTAGATTTTTGCGCAGCAGAAGCTTCAGTCATCTAATCAATCTTTGAAGAAAATATGAATGGAATGTACTTTTGATTCCACACTGCTGCCTGCTTTTTGAAATCCCCCCCTTCTTTCTGTTGTCAACTATAAAATGTGTATACAATGTGTTTTATGAGTTGACATCGGCTCTAAATGAATCCTTTGAAGTTTTTTGAAGTTTGGCTCGAGGATCATGACTTAATTAGGGCGATTGCTGGAATCCCGACACAAGAGCCTTATGACCGTTTTTCACACTTACGACCCTTGCAGCATCCTCCATGGTCATGTGATCAAAATTCAGAGGCTCGGCAGCTGACTCATATTTATGACCGTTTGCAGTGTCTTTGGGGTCACATGATCCCCTTTTGCGACCGTTCTGATGAAGGGGAAGCCAGATTCATTTAATGACTGTGTGGCCCACTTAACAACCACAGGGAAAGGTCATAAAACAGGGGGAAATTCACGTAACAAATGTTTCACTTAGCAGCAGCAATTTGGGGCTCAGGGGTGGTTATAAGTTGAGGACTACCCATATATAACTCAGAACATGTTTGGGGATTTTACAATAAGCTGTAATGGAAATATGACTTCAAAATTGAACAGATTAAAGGCTGTATCATTAAATAGACATAGCATCTAAAGAGGATTATTGATGTAGAAAAACAAATGGAATATTGAAATACATTGTAAATATCACACTTGGACAATTTTTTTAAAATTATTATTATTATCTTATTTGGCAATTGGCATATTGCTTCGGTGCTGATGGCCCAAAGGCAAGGATTCATTTTTCTAAAAACAGTTGCAGAAGCAATAATACGATCGTTCTTGTGTTTGATAGTGACAGTGTAATAAAACTCAACAATTCTGGAAGTTGATGTATTATAGAATAAAATAATCTTACAGAAAGTTTACAGAGTTGGCCTTGTGTGTGATAGCAGCTGCCAGGGTTCCTTCTTGTTCTTACTGAAAATCACAGCAATACATCAATATTAAAAAAACTAGCTTAGTATTTGAAAACAACAGTTATATAGAATTTCATTCAATTTGGATACAACTGGTCTCTGGTCTAAATAAAGTGATTGGATGATTGATTGATACAACTGATAAATCATAATTCTATACCTGAATTCATGCTGCATACAGACTTTTGGTTAATATGAAAGATATAATTTATTAATTCATACCTAATGTTTTATATACCACTAGGTATGAATTACTATATTAAAGCTTTCATGTTAACCCAAACACTGTATGCAGAGTAGAACTTTTTTAGATCAGCTACAAGCTCTTGTTAATTGTTTACTCTGTTTTATAATTCTTATAATCCTAGGTATTTTTTCTTAATGCTTTAATATTGACTTCATTTTAATAACAGTTTTGAGTCCTTTCCTAGGTAGCATTAAGTTCTAATGTGACTCAGAAAGTTGTGCACATTTTTTAAAAAACATCTTGTTTAATATCTTTTAATATCTTTCTCTTTTCTTTTTGTTTCTCTTATCTTTTTTTCCCTGTCTGATTTGCCTTTCTGGTCATGCTTTTAAATAGCTCTTAAATAAATTACAGAGATATGGGCCTAAAGTCGTTATGATGATTAAAAACCCCACATTTGATTCTGGAGCATGTGTTCAAAAGATGATAAAGTTTGGTTCGAACCCATATTATTAGCACAGTGACTTTGCCCAGAGTTTTGATGATAATAGCAATTTGTTTGATGTGGTCCATTAAACTTAGCAACTAAAGTGGGAAGCCATACGCTGGATTTCATCCCAATGGATGCTTACTCCAAATCTTATTAGTTATAACAGCCAAGTGTTTTTCATCTAAAGTTCTTGGAACAGGATTACAGACAAATCTATCTTTGGCCATTTGGTTGGGAATTTTAAGAGTTGCAGTCCCAAAATATGTGTAAGATCTGTTGGGAGAGGCCTTCCTTGATCAAATCATTTGATAGCAGCTGCCCTTTGTTGACATTCCCCAAAATCTCTTTCTTTAAAATGGGGCTTACATTTTGACAACTGGGTTGTATATTGATAAGGCTGGAGGCTGGAGCTCCTAATAAGTCACACAACTGGAGCCTCTAAGCATTTTCTTCAAGATTTGAAGCTCAGTGAGGAAAAATTGGAAGACTTGCTGCATATAGAATTGGTCTTCATTCATTGGTACTTTTTTGGATATTTTTTAGAAAACTTTGCATGCATTTTGGTGGAATGTAATGTTGCTTTGTGTTGGATTGTGTCCTTTTGTGTTCGCTGCAGAATTTATTTCATTGGCTTTAGGTTTAGATGTGTATAAGTACAAACAAATTTACTTGCATTCACATTGTTCCTCTCTTCATTGCCTACTTTTTAAAAGACATTAAACAGCATTTCTTCCTTGTTGATTCCATCTCAGCTTGCTCTACTTTGAGCAGTCTTCATTTAACGGTACAAAAAGCAGTTTGTTTCATCAGCAAAAGCTCTCTCTGGACCAACCAACCAACCATCCATCCATCTTTTAAAGTCACTTCAGTAAAAATGGCATCAGGACATACAAAATTAATTAAATGAAAGCCTCACCTGCTAAGTTCATCAGCACTGGGACCATCTATAATGCATGAAATAGATTCAGAAACATGGAGGACAGAAAACCCACAGAGTTGTGCCAAGGCTTTTTTTTTTAAACAATCTTCAAACTAGTGCATTATAAAAGGAAGCTATTCTGAGCCAAGTTTAGAAATGAAAGAATCTTTTCTACTCTCAATTAATGTAGCTGACCAGGTTTATGTCTCTTATGAAACTGCACAGCACTGCTAAGGAACAGGTCTTGAAATGGAGAATCCTATGGAAGAGGGGAAAGACAAAATATGAGAGAGAGAGAGAAATAATGACAGATAGATGATAAATAGATGACAGATGAATGATAGATAGATAGTTGGTTGGTAGATAGGTAGATAGTTAGATAGATAGATAGATAGATAGATAGATAGATAGATAGATAGATAGATATGGTGGATGCATGGATGGATGGAGAGATAGAGAGAGATAGAGAGAGATTGATATGCAGATACAGGTAGAGGTAGGAGTAGAGATAGAGACAGATACAGACAGATAGATAAATAGATAGCAAGAGGGAGAGAAATTGACTAATTTTGATACCAAGATCAAATTTAGTGGCAACCCATATACTCATATAAAGAGTGGGGTTTTAACTATGTAGACAAAGCCAGTGAGCCCTGGTGGCACCGTGGTTAAAATACAGTATTGCAAGCAAACTCTGCCCACAGCCTGGAATTCGATCCTGACCAGCTCAAGGTTGACTCAGCCTTCCATCCTTCCAAGGTCAGTAAAATGAGGACCCAGATTGTTGGGGGCAAGATGCAAATAATTCCAAACTGCCAGGGCTACAGGGCAGCATATAATCCTAAAAGCTAATGGCGTTGCCCTTCTCTTCTTGCAAAAGTCCTTTGCAAAACTCCATGGGAATCGAAAAAGTTTGTTTCTTCATAAATATACATACAAATTGGTTAGAAGTTGTAAAAATTCAGCACAGGCTCATATCCATTCATTCGTCTTTCCATAATGTGACAAGAAGATTAAGACCTTCTTTTACATTTGTTGCCAAAGTGTGATATTTATACAGAAGAACAGTCATTAAACTGTCCCAATAAGAGCTTAATTTATTTTTTTGATTAAACAATTCCACTAAATAAACCTTAAAAAAAATGAAATAAATACCAGTGGCAATAATAATCAGTGTCTATTTTCTCTTCCATTTTAGCAAGGGATAATTAATCCATCATGGTTAATATTCCTCCAATGCTTTAAAGCTCCTTTTATCTGAGTATATGACTAAATTTATACATGGGTTTTCCCTCTCTTCTCATGTGTGAGGCTATGCAGCATTTTGACAATTTATTCAAAAAGGACTTAAGTCTTTGAATGTGAATGAAATAGCTTGAGAGTTAATGGGCATATTATATAGATTAAAAAAAACCACACTTTAATCAAAAGTCGGTGTCGCCGATAAATTAATTTGCAATAATCTTCAACACTGTGCATTGAAATTACAATTTTTTTAAATCATGGAGACTACCTGGGTTCAAAATCTTGATGAGTTCAAGATAGTTTTTGATTTACAACCATGATTGAGCCCCAAATGTATGTTGCTAAGTGAGATACTTGCAAAGTCAGCTTTGCCACATTTTACGGTTTTTTTCGCCAACGTTGTTATAAGTGAATCACTGCAGTTGTTAAATTAGTAACCTGGTTATTAAGTGAATTATGGCTTCTCCGTTCTGACTTTGCTGGTCAGAAGGTCACAAAAGGGGGTCATGTGACTCCCATAAATACGAGTCGGTTGCCAAGTGCCTGAATTTGGATCACATGACCCCGGGGATGGCTGCAACAGTCATAAGTGTGCAAAAACGGTGATAAGTCACTTTTTTCAGTGCCATTTTAACTTCCAACGGTCCCTAAACAAGTGTTGTCAGCTGAGAACTATCTGTAGTAATTTGCACATCATTCCCCTGTCCTCAGCCTGCGGGTTTTGCCAATTCTTCAAATAGTATAAAAATGGATAGAGATATGAAATCATTACCTTGATACCTGTGCTTGGCTACGAAACTAAGTGGGGGGGCTTAGTTTTTGGGGAGGAAAATAAGGGGGGGAATTCTGCCTACCAGCATCCATCGGTATTCACCTGGCTAGCGTCCTGTCAGTGTGTGAGAGAGTTGAGGGCTGTTTGGAAAGTGAAAGAGTATTTACTGTGTGAACAAGAAGGCGACAGCAAGGAGCCTGGGTGTGGCTTAGCTGAACTGTTCTGTACTAAAGCTGCTTGCTGCTCTGAAACTAAAACTGAGACTGAAACTCCTCTCCTCTGCTTGTGTTTTGCATTTGGAGCAGATTTCTTTTCAGGTGGGGAGGGGGAGTAGAACTCCTTAGCATCAGAGCGTGTTAATAGTAATAATATAGGAAATACTAATGCTCTGATGGCCAGTTTGAAAAATCCTTACTTAGTGAGCACTTAGAAGCCGAGAGGAACTGACGGGCCTAATTTCAAGTTTGTAAGCTTTATGGTTCTGGAGATTTTGTGAGGATGCATGAGGGGGTATTTCGCTTTTAGATAGAGAGAGAGATAAAGTCACTGCATACAGTCGAGAATAATTAAACAGCTTCTGCCGCGTTAAGTGTTTTTTGGGGGGGGGGTTGTCGATGGTGATATCAGCACCATCTGATACAAAAAATCGCAGCGCTTTGTAATTCTGCAGACTTCAGTGGAAGAGACGGATGTGGGTGCTGGATTGTTTCCATGCTTTCATTAACCAGGCTGGAAAGTTGCTGATGAGGGCTGACGTCTCACTTGGCTTGTTGCAAAACCCCAAAAATAATACGCAACTTCAACGATGTTGGACTGCATTCAGATCTGGTGAAAAGAAGGACTGGGGGAGACGTGATAGCAGTCTTCCAATATCTCAGGGGCTGCCCCAAAGAAGAGGGAGTCAAGCTATTCTCCAAAGTCCCCAAAGGCAGGACAAGCAGCAACGGGTGCAAACTCATCAAGGAGAGGAGCAACTTAGAAACAAGGAGAAATTTTCTAAGGGTGAGAACAAATAAACAGGGGAATGTCTTCCCTCCAGAAGTTATGGGTGCTCCAACACTGGAGGTTTTGAAGAAGAGATTTGTCTGGAATGGGATAGGGTCTCCTGCTTGAGCAGGGGGTTAGACTAGAAGACCTCCAAGGTCCCTTCCAACTCTTATTATTCTATGTTCTATGATAACCCTACATGGAAGCAAGGAAGTCTACATTTCCTTCATGAATACCCTGAACCAAAGTCTTCTGTTGGCCAAGACATCCTTTGGCCTAGATTATGTCCACACTCGGAGTTCCTCCACAGTGACCACACTCTTATATCGAGGAACGGTGGATCTTAATTCTACAATCCTAACTAGGGTGTGACTTGGTGTCTTCTGCACCACTGCTCTGGTGGGATGAAGAGCAGGAGACGTCATCCCTTGGATCTAGATGCTTCTCTCCTCTATTCGAAGCGCAGCAAGGGAAACTCAGTACAAAGTTTGGCCCTGTCACCCGTGGTGGTCATCAGAGTTTGCTTCCACGCACGAATGGCACAATCTACCCTGAACGCGTTGTAGCTTCTCATTAAGCAGATGGCTCCGGGCCACCCAGTTAGGAAGGCCGCTGAGTCAGCCAGGCTTGGCGCCCCAGAGAGAGTTTGCAAGGGGAAGGCGCAAGAGCACCTCCTAAGCAGCCCTCCCTATTTCATCCACCCTTTGGGATTAATCATAAACGAGGATGAAGCAAGCTGTACGGAGGGAGGAACGGGTTGGAAACCTCATTCTTACTCGATTTCACCTGCCATATATTTTCTTTTTCCTCACTCGTTTCTTCCTTGCCATCTCTGGGCTAAGGGCTGCTGTCCTGAGGGATATCCAGGCCCATCCAAGATGGAGGTCATCATAACCATCTCTTTGCTTTGCAGCTGAAGACTGGCCAGGCATTCAATGCGTGTTGAGAAAGGGGTACATTTTTGGGAATAGACTAGAAGGGCAGGGAAGGAAATGCAGAAGAGAAGGGAAGGGAAGAGGGAACAGAAAAGAATGCAGAAGAGAAGGGAATGCAGAATAGAGG
>CM019159.1:90056-131130 GCA_009733165.1 Naja naja | reverse complement strand
CTTATGTGCATATAGTGCAACTCCATCTCCTCTTTTTGTAGAGCTCTTTCTCTTGAACACTTTGTATCCATCCACCAGTACCTTCCAGTCAGGGGTTTCATCCCACCAGGTTTCTGTAATGCCAACCATGTCATACCTGCCCTCCTGCACCATTGCTTCTAGTTCGCCCTCTTTGTTCCCCAAACTCTGAGCATTTGTGTATAAGCATTTAAGTCCTTCAGGTATGATTCCAAAGGTACGTTTCCTGAATCTCCCAATTGTTGCTTGAGTTTTTCTTTTATATATATATGGATATTAAAAATATACGGGTATATCAATTTATATTTATAGGGCATGAAAACGTTATGCATATTCTCTTTTAGCATGCTACTCCCACGCTCACATACCAGGTGGCCAAAGAGCTTCATCAAGTTATATAAACTGGGCAAAATGTTTAATTAGACACCCAGTTTTATCGCCCTGTTATTTTTTTTTCCCTGTTCCTAATAACAAATTGCTGTGTTTAATTATTTCCCTGTTTACTGTACTCCTTGGTCAAAGGTTGTAATGAAGATATTTGATTTGACTTGATATTTATTTATGTGTCCATTTAGATGGATGGATAGATAGATAGATGATGATGGATAGATAATAGATAGATATGAGAGAGAGAGAGAGAATGATAGATATAGATAGATGATAGACAGATAGATGATAGATAGATATGAGAGAGAGAGAGAGAGGAATGATAGATATAGATAGATGATAGATAGATAGATGATTGATAGATATTGATTTTTTCCCCTTTTTTAATATCAGACTCTCTTCTCCCCATAAATCTGAATCTGCAGGGCTCATTTTGAAGCCCGAAACATATTTTATAAATAATTACATTTAGTAAGAATACTCAGCTATGATTCTGCTCCTAACTTCTGCACCTATCTGCCATTTATCACAAATTTCTGCACTTTCGGAGCTGAGGTAACTAAAACAAATGGAAAAGAACACAGATTCAACATATAATTGATATATAATTGTGTTTTCCTCGGATAGTTTCCCATTTGTTAAACCATTGTTCTTTTGCATGCTGTACTGGGGGGGCGGGGGAGAGAAAGGGCCACTCAGATTGATGCAAGTTAATTAATTCTCTTTGAGTTTATGACTTGCATCGCTTTGCATTTAAAAGGCATAGAGGTAAAAAAAAAAAAAAAAAAAACCAGCCAGGATGTTTAAAGCAGGACTGTAGTAAGAGCTATTTATATGCTAATCATTTCCTTGACCCTTATTATTATGGTCAGGCACTATCTGGCTATGCTGAGTTGAAAAAGTGAATTTATCTTTGCAAATTCAAAGGGACGTTTTATTTCGGATGCTCACGTCGCATAAAGCTAAGTTTAAAACATACGCACCAGGTTGACGTCAATAATGCTAAAACACGAGCCACCTTTGGGATACATGGTTAATGGATCTTCTGACTAAGGTTTTTGCAGTGTAGGGGCGGTGTCAAAACTCCATTTTCTTTCTTTTTCTAAAATAATTTTTATTAAACAATTTTTCTTATATACAACAACATTTCCATTCATTGCAATGCTTCTGTGATGGTAGACATATTTTTACATAAATCTTAACTCTCTGTATATTTGTCTATGTCCCTTAATTTATCTTTGTCTACTATAACTTTTACCTTATTATCCTATTGTCGACTTCTCTATTCATCTCTATATCTATCATTTAGCCAATCATACAGTACTTTCCACGTCAAATAATAATCCGTTTCCTCTTTCATCTTGGCACCCTCTAGTATCTTTTTTAATCAAACTTTCCTCCAGTGGCATACTATCATTTTTCCAATTCTGTGTGTAACTTATTCCTGCCGCCATTAATAGATATAGAATCCCAAAGGTGTGATGACCCGGAGTGTAACACAAATGTAACAAAATCCAAAACGTAAATAAATGTCCTTTTAATACCTCCAACTTGGCCCCACTGTTCAATAATTCTCACTTGGAGATAAAACTTATTCAGAAACAGTCTTCAAAAGAAAGCAATACAGTCCGAACTTAATGAGCAGATAAAGGTGAAATAAAAAAAAAAAAACTACAATGAAGGAAATTCCACAACGGACCAGGATAAGTATTTACCAACTTCAAGGAGATAACAAGGCACAGTCTGTTGGAAGGATGCCAACCAAGATAACTTCAGCTCAAAATAACACATGCTTTGCTTCTGGCAACGCTGTGTTTTAACCGTCTCTATTATATATTATTCTCCGCAGCTGCAACCATTGAGGTGATCGTGGCCGCTTCCTCTCTCGTAAGCCAAGTTGTTTCCTTCTCTGTTCCTTCCTGCATGTCCTAGGATGAAGAGGGGATGGGCCTGGTTCTTCCTCTGACTGCCCAGCCAGCCTCTGCCCTTCCCCAGCCTCCTCCACAACCTCTGGAGCCACTCTTCCACTCCCTGTTGGCTGTTCCTCCTCTCCTCAGAGTCCGACTCTACCAAGGGCATGACAAAAGGTGCCTTTTTTTCCAAGAGACAACTGGACTTTCTTTGTTTTTCCTTGAAAGACATTTCACTTCTCATCTAAGAAGCTTCTTCAGTTCTGACTGAATAGTGGAGAAATGGAAGGATTTATATTCCTTGCAGTCATCTGGTCATTAGTACTCTTTCTGAGTACTACTTGGAGGTTTGTCTGTGTCCTCAGGGCCACCTGAGTGGTGCAAATGGGTGTGGAGCCTTCTTGGAACTGCTGAAAGGACTGTGTTGTAGACTGGAGATAGGTAGTATTCTATTCCTTCCCCTCTGTTGACAGAGAACTGTTCAGTCTTAATGTAGATGGCCTCTTTGACAGTGGTGGGATTCAAAAAATTTTACTACCAGTTCTGTGGTGGGCATGGCAGGGGAAGATTACTGCAAAATCCCCATTTCCCTCCCCACTCCTGGGGGAAGGATACTGCAAAATCCCATTCCCTCCATATCCTACTAACCTGCTTTCCAGCTCCTTTCTCCTGTGCAGGCAACCAAAGAAGACCCAGCCAATCAGCTGGGACTCAATGGGAGGCAGAGAATAGAGGGGAGCGGGGCCAGTCGGAGGTGGGATTTGCCAGTTCTCCAAACTACTCAAATTTTCTGCTGCCGGTTCTCCAGAACTGGTCAGAGCCTGCTGATTACCACCTCTTCTCGTCGACCCTCTTTCAAACCAGCATTCCTCTCTGTCCAGAATGTGGCACAGACAAACCCCCAAGCGGCCTCAATGACTCTCAGAAAGAGCGATAACGACCAGATGACTGCAAGGAATATAAATCCTTCCCTCCTCCACCATTCAGTCAGAAGAGAAGAAGGATGAGAAGCAAAACCTCTTCAAAGAAAAACCAGAAAGTCCAGTTGCCTCTTGAAAAAGGAACCTTTGGGACAGACCATGACCTGGATGATGGAGAATCTCCACAGACATCAGAGGAAATCTGCAAATGACTTGTTTACCATTGTGTAGCAGCCAGAAGTATCTCCAGGTTGTGGTGAAGACAGTGGCCTTGATTGCCATAGAAACTCTGGCCTTTATGTGCCACCTTGATTTCTTTCACCTTGTGGACACCCCTGAGTATCAGCCCAAATCAACAGAACGTGATGTGAAGACAACCTCTGGCAAAGATTCTTCATTTTTGTGTTGCTCTCCAACTGAAAGGAGGAAGTTCTTTTTAATCCACATGCCTCTGTTTCTTTGAAGCCCTCAGTTGGCAAAGCCGGTTGGTGAAGAAGAGGTGCCAGTTTTTAAAGAGTTTGAACTCTCTGGGTTTCTTTGAAAGGTTTTCCTCTTTTTTTTCTTGGAAAAAAAAATTCAAAGCCTTCAAAAGTTTGTTTTTGTCCTCTGGGAGGAAAAAACAGGAATTGATTGAATGCCAAGGTTAGCGTTTCTTACATAACCAGGAGTTCCTTTTGGAGAAATCTTAACAAAAGGTTGTGATTCATTCCAAATGGCTTCATTTTCACCTCTACTCCTTACTCTTTTGTTCCTGAAACCAAGCCAAGAAGCACTGCAGAAACCGCAGTTAAAACACAGAACTTACAGAAAGGAGGGTTTTCCACCCCCAAAAACCACAACCATATTTTTCTCTCCTTCATAAATACAGGCTTTCACAATGCTTTCACAATCCCTGTTAAACAATCTCACTTTTTTTCCCCTGAACTAGAGACACTTCCCCTGAGAGGATTCTCAATGTTGGATAGCCTATTACAGTTTCTGACAATGGCCATTTATTTCTGTTCTTATGAAGGCAGTGAGCCTCAGGAGTGAAATTAAAAATATTCATTTTCGTTCAAAAAAAAATGGAAGGCCCTTTTATCGTATTTCCCATACTGTACTGTTCTGGAAAGTGGTGACGTGGACAATTGTCTATAGATTGGCCAATACATGAGCTTTGGTACCTGAATAATAGATAATAATGATTGTAATAATAAAGAATAATGATTGTAAGCTGCCTAGAGTCACCTCCAGGCAAGATACATACACAGAGAGACAGAAACAGAGAGAGAGAGAGAGAGAGAGAGAGAGAGAGAGAGAGAGAGACAAATTTACAAATTTCAATTATTTTAACTGTAACAGAACAACATACACAGAGAGACAGAAATAGACAGAGAGAGAGAGAAAGAAAGGAGAGAAAGAGAGAGAGAAAGAAAGAAAGAAAGACAAATTTACAAATTTCAATTATTTTAACTGTAACAGAATAACATACACAGAGAGACAGAAATAGAGACAGAGAGAGAAAGAGAGAAAGAAAGAAAGGAGAGAAAGAAAGAAAGAAAGAAAGAAAGAAAGAAAGAAAGAAAGAAGGATAAATGTATAAATTTCAATTATTTTAATTGTAACAGAATAACAGAATTGGAAGAGACTTTGAAGATCTTCTAGACCTACCCCTGGTCAGGCAGAAACCCTACACCACTTCAAACAAATGGTTGTCCAGTCTCTTCTTAAAAACTTCCAGTGTTGAAGATTCACAACATCTGGAGGGAATCCATTCTACTGATTAATTGCTCTGAATGTCAGGAAATTTCTCCTTAGTTCCAGGTTGCTTCTATCCTAAATTAGTTTCCATCCATTGTTTCTTGTCCTGCCCTTCAGCTACTTTGGAGAATAGCTTGACCTCCCCCCACCCCCGGTCTTCTATGTGGCAGCCCTTCAAATATTGGAGCCCTGCTACCATAATCAGCCCCTTGTCCTTCTTTTCATTAAACTAGAATTACCCAAATTCCAGCAACCATTCTTCATATGTTTTATCCTCCAGCCCTCTAATAATCTTTGTACCCTTTCCAGAGTCTCAGTGTCTATTTTTATATTGTGGTGACCAGAACTGGATGCAATATTCCAAGTGTGGCCTTACCAAGGCATTATAAAGTGGTATTAACTCTTCACGTGATTTGCTTCCTAGCTGCCCAGAAAATGGTTCTTTCCACTCTCAGACAACAATTGATACAGCAACTTCATTAATATTTCCAAAAGAGTAGTTAAAGATCTATTTTAACAGCAGTTCAATCAAGGCAGAGTAAATAAGATGCTTGCCTCCACGAGAAAGCCTTTGACCTTGTAGAGAAACCCTTCTTGACCTCAGTATTTGAAATATGCAAGCCTCTTGCCATACTCCATATGAGGTAGTGGTGGGATTCAACTGGTCTTATGCCCCTGTCAGAATCTGATTCGGAGGGGGAGGCCAGCAGCTGACAGGGAGTGTGGCTCGGTGGCTGTGGAGGAAACTGGGAAGAGCAAAGTCCGGCTAGGCCGAGGAGGGAAGAGGTAGAACAAGGGAGAGGGAGTTCAGAGGAAGACCCAGGCCCATCCCCTCTTCAACCTAGGGCACGCAGGGAGGAACGGAGAAGGGAGCAATGTGGTTTGCGTGGCTTATGGGGGAGAAAAGGGCCCTGATTCTCTTCATTAGCTACAGCTGGGAATACAGTGTTTAAAAAGGGAAGCTCAGCGCAGCAAGCTGTTGGGAGCAAATTGTGAATTTATCTGGTATCATCATGGCTTATCTGTGTTCCTGGCATCTTCCCAACTGTGTGAGTTTTGCCGTGCTTTCAAGTCTGAAATTCCTCCTCCTGCCCTGTCAAGTTAATTACTTCAGTTTGGCTTGTTTGGACTTTAAGTTACAGTTTGTGTTGCTTATGTTTTAGACATAATTTTCTGCAGTCCAAGGCTGTTCCTGGGAGAGTTTTTCTCCAACCAGAAGCAACCTGGATATTGTGGGCAAAGTTGTAGATAATAAAGGGACTCTTATTGCTTATCTGACTGTGTTGCCTTTGTGCCACACCCTGGGTCATCACAACCAGTGTTACAACCAGTTCTGCCAAACCGGTCCATACCGGCTGAATCCCACCCTGAGAAGACTGTAATTGAAACGTGCACAATCTTAAGGGGGTACACAAGGAGAAAGGATCCTGTCTTATTGCAAACTTTAGAGAATATTTGGCAGCTGGCAAGACGTCTAGCTCAGTTAATTCTCCAACGGACAAGACATTGTCATCTTTAACAATGCCTAAAGACCTTGGGAAGAAGAAGAGGGGTTCATTAGTGAGAACTTAATTCAATTTCAAGCATCCTACCCACCTCCTGGAGTGATAAACTCTTGAAGACCCTCCTAAATCCGCATTATAAACCCAGCACTAGGGAGACAAGAGAAATTTTTTCCTTCCCACAAGTGGGATTTTACCAACTTCAAAGGAATCATCCAATCCCACTGAAGCAACTGTGACATGACTCTCCAATCACACCGGCTCACATCCATTTCATGGAACACAGTGGGGTGTTTTCCTGCTTTTAAAGATCATCTGATTTTTAATTATCCATCAAGAATTACCTTTTCCTGCAAGAAACTTGGGTAATAATATCTAACCTAGAATCTGATGGTGATTCCATCAACCAGCATTAGACATTTCAGAGCAAAGCACATTTAGAGGTGGATTAACAGCTTTAATTAGCACAGCTGGAAGCAAATTGCATATTTGTTAGTAACCTCCTTTCTATACTTCAAAGAGATGAACATGATTCTCTTCTGGAAGGGAACAATTATATAATTATATAGCCTATCCAGCAGCCTCAATTCTGCTGGAGGAGGAATCCCCATTCCACCTTTTTTTTAAAGCCTTAAAGTCTTCTCTAGAGAGTCATATCTTTGCATAATTGTGTCCAAAGTGGGATAACCTGAACAGTGGTGGGATTAAACCAGTGTAACAACCGGTTCGGTGGGTGCGCATTCACAACATTTGAAAACCGTCCATTTTCAGCTCTAAAACTTACCTTCTGCTGCAGCCCGGTAAACTAACAGCTGAGGTGGGGCCATCCGCTGTGTTGCTCAAATCAGTGGTGCTGCAAAACACGGAACTAAGGACAGACTAGGGCAGGGCTGAGTGGGTGGGGCCAACTAATTGCTGGAACTACCAGTTCGCCTGAACTGGTCCGAACCGGCTGAATCCCACCCCTGAATCTGAACCAGGTTTTGTTTGTGCAAAGAATCATGGGTCAATTTGTTTTATGATCCATCTACTCCAGAGTGAGGGGAGGAGGTTCGTTCTCCAAGTTTGTGGGTTGGTTTCTGAACATTTCATTATCAGGCTAGGTAACATCTTTGGCAGATTTTTTTTTAAATTACATTTATATGCCGCCCTTCTCCAAAGACTCAGGGCGGCTTACAATTTTTGGGATACAACCCAGTGTGCTCAGCAATAGCCTTCCTTCCATTGTATATGCCTGCTTATTACTAAGTGGCATTTTTACAAAGTCAGCTTATTGCCCCCAACAATCTTGGGTCCTCACTTTACCTACCCCGAGAGGATGGAAGGCTGAGTCAACCTTGAGCCTGGTGGGATTCGAGCCTGCACTAATTGCAGGCAGCTGGAACCTAAGTGCTAGGCATTTAACAGCCTGCACCACCAAGGCTCTTTAGGGAAGGTCAGTCTCGGTGTCCTGTGCATAAGGGCTTTGTGTGATTAGTGTGATGGGGAGGTCACATCAGGTGAGGTTCTTGGGATGGGTCAGGTGTGGGTCATTTCAGGTGAGGGTCTTGTGATGGGTTTTGTGAAGGGTCAGGAGTGGGTCACATTGAACGGTTGCTGGAATTGGATATACCTAGATTAATCAAAGAAAGGACTCAGGGTGACATGATAGCAGTCTTCCAATATTTCAGGACTTGCCACAAAGAGGGAATCAAGCTATTCTCAGAGGTGGTGTTCAGCTGGTTCTGACCAGTTCTGGAAAACCAGTAGCGGAAGTTTTGAGTAGTTCGGAGAACCAGCCAATCCCACCTCTGACTGGCCCCACCAACCCCATCTATTCTCCACCTCCCATTGAGCCCCAGCTGATCGGCTGGGTCTTCTTTGGTTGCCCTGCACAGGAGAACAGAGCTGGAAAGCAGGTTAGTGGGCTGGGGAGGGAAGGGGGATTTTGCAGTAAACTTCCCCTGCCACATCCACCAAGCCATGCCCACCAAGCCACAGCCACAGAACCAGTAGTAAAAAATGTTGAATCCCACCACTGGCTATTCTCCAAAGCATCTGAAGTCTGAGCCTTGGTGGCTCAGGCTGTTAATTGCCTGCACTTAAGTTCCAGCTGCCTACAACTGCTGTAGGCTCGAATCCCACCAGGCTCAAGGTTGACTCAGCCTTCCATCCTCCCGGGGTAGGTAAACTGAGGACCCAAGATTGTTGGGGGCAATTAGCTGACCTTGTAAAAATGCCGCTTAGTAATAAGCAGGCATATACAATGGAATGAAGGCTATTGCTGAGCACACTGGGTTGTATCCCAAAAATTGTAAGCTGCCCTGAGTCTCCGGAGAAGGGCGGCATATAAATGTAATTTTTTAAAAAAAGTCAGGACAGGAAGCAACGGATGGAAGCTAATCAAGGAGAGAAGCAACTTAGAGCTAAGGAGGAATTTCCTGACAGGTAGAACAATTAATCAGTGGAACTCCTTGCCTCCAGAAGTTGTGAATACTCCAACACTGGAAGTTTTTAAGAAGACATTGGATAACCATTTGTCTGAAATGGTGTAGGGTTTCCTGCCTAAGCAGGGGGTTGGACTAGAAGACCTCCAAGGTCCCTTCCAACTCTGTTATTCTATTCTACATGAGGTGAAGATCTTGTGATGGGTCACATCAGGTGAGGGTCCTGTGATGGGAAGATCACATCAGGTGAGAGTCATTGGAAGAGGAAGTGCTGGTTGGGAGGTTGTGTAGATTGGTCCAAGATTGGAGAAGTCTTCACCTACAAGTTCAAAAGCATCAATATTCTTCTTAGGATCTGAAAATCGAAAGAGTGCTAATTGCACAGTTGTAGCGCTCACTTTGGGTGGGTCCCTGCCCCCTGCAAACACCCCTTCCTTAACATATATATGCACAAGATTTTTCTTCTTTTCCTTTCTTAAACCTTTGAACATTTCTTTCAAACAAACACAAACTTCCGCTTGTTTCTTTAGGCTCTTGAAAAGAGAAGTTTTTCCCCTTTTCGCGCAGGTGGGGTGAAAAACTATGCGGGGATAAAAAAACAGTTGTGTTGTTTCCAAGTAACTTGGATCTTGTATTGCACACACTTGGTATAGAAAAAAGGCAAGCTGTTTGTTGTGCTATTCTCGTTGCTATGTCTGTGCAGAGAACCGGAGTAAGTACAACTACCTTTTCCCATTGTATCAAGTCTGTTAGAAAAAAACCTGCTTTTCTCCAGGAATAATTGAGTCAAGTATCCTGTTGAAAATTAGATCCATCTGATCAGAAAACATGGTCCTTCTGGTAACTAAGAATCTGGATCATAAGCTTAAATTCTAGAAACAGAATACAGGACATAGAATGTCTTCAGACTTGGAAGGGACCTTGGAGTCTTCTACTCCAACCCCTGTCCAAGCAGGAAAAACTATACCATTCCAGACAAATGGCTGTCCAGTCTCTTCTTTAAAAAAAACTCCATTGATGGAGCATCCACCACTTCTGGTGGCCAGCAGTTCCACTGGTTAATTGTCCTCTGTTAAGAAGTTTCTCCTTAGTTCTAGCCTGCTTCTCTCCTTGATCAGTTTCCACCCATCGCTTCTCGTCCTGCCTTTGGGTGCTTTGGAGAATAGCTTGACTCCCTCCCTCTCTGTGGCAGCCCCTCAAATATTGGAAGACTGCTATCCTGTCACCCCCAAGCCCTTCTTTTCATTAGACTAAGAAATACCCAATTCCAGCAACCTTTCTTCATATGTTTTAACTGGGAGGGAGGGAGGGAGGGAGGGAGGAAGGAAGGAAGGAAGGAAGGAAGGAAGAAGGAAGGAAGGAAGGAGGAAAGAAGGAAGGAAGAAGGAAGGAAGGAAGGAAGGAAGAAGGAATGAAAGAAGGAAGGAAGGAAAGAAGGAAGGAAGGAAGGAAGGAAGGAAGGAAGGAAGGAAGGAAGAAGGAAGGAAGCGGAAGCAAAGGAAGGAAGGAAGGAAGGGAAAGGAAGGAAGGAATGAAGGAAGGAAGAAGGCGAAGAAGGAAGGAAGAAGAAGAAGGAAGGAAGGAAGGAAGGAAGGAAGGAAGGAAGGAAGGAAGAAAGAAGGAAAGGAAGGAAGGAAGGAAGGAAAAGAAGGAAGGAAGAAGGAAGGAGGAGGAGGGTCCAAGAAATAACCTATCGTGTTTCCCAGGAAATAAGACCTACCCCAAAAGTAAGACCTAGCAATTTTCTAAACCTGCCTAATATAAGACCTAGTGTAATCTCCAGTTCCAGGAAGACTTTTCAGGGAGCAAGGCACCGTGAAACACCCCCACACACTCAACACCCACATTTGGCACCATAAATATAAAGACCTACCAAAATAGACCTAGTGTGTTTTTGAGAGCCAAAAAAATATAAGACAGTGTCTTATTTTCGGGGAAACACGGTAGTAGGGATGTTTTAGTTGACCAAATTCTGGTGACATTAAAGTTCATTGGGGATAATTTGAAATTGCATTAGTGATGTGGCTGATTTTATTTATTGTGCCTACTTCCTTAGAGTATACATGGATTGTGACTTATATATTAAGGGCCTGGTGACTAAAAGATATGAAGAACGGTTGCAGGAATTGGGTGTGGCTAGTCTAGAGAAAAGAAGGAGCTAGGAGTGACATGATAGCAGTGTTCCAATATTTGAGGGGCTGTCCCAAAGAAGAGTGGAGAGCCAGCTTATTTTCCAAAGCACCAAAGGGCAGGACAGGAAGCAACAAATAGAAACTAACCCAGGAGAGAAGCAACTTGGAATTGAGGAGAAACTTCCTAACAGTGAGGACAATTAACCAGTGGAACAGAAGTTGCCTTCAAAAGTTGTGGGTGCTCCATTACTGGAGGTTTTTAAGAAGAGATTGGACAGCCATCTACCTGGAATAGTATAGGGTTTCTTGTTTGAACAGGAGGTTGGACTAGAAAACCTCCTCCAGCTCAATTGTAATTGATTGATTGATTGATTGATTGATTGATTCCTATTTTAGCTTCCTCAAAAGCCCCATTTACTAGGATTTTTAAATTTCCCCTTGCAGGATGACTTTTCTTAACTAATTGCATCTTCCTTTTAATTAAAACCAGACTTCGGCTGTTGATCAGTTTTACAGTTCACTATGTCTTGAACCATCCAAAACTTTTGAATTAAATACTTTAAGTCTATTGCGATAGAAAACTTAATTCCCAAGCGTTGGTTGCCTTAGTATTCACCTTGAGCTTAATATTCTTAATGGCTTAATTAAAAATGGACATTTGTATCCAGAGGCAATTAATTTCCAGTGAATTATTTTTAAATTAAGATCCAAAAGATGATATTAACATTATGAGAAAAGCACAGGAATAACCTCCGTGATTTTTGTTTTAATCAACGTTGTGTTGTTATCCCATTGTGTAGTTTTAATTGATGCAGAAGGAGATCTTTGTTGTTGTTTTTTGAGAGAAGAAACATTACAAACATAATTAGTCTTATACAATATGGATATATATCCTGGACTTGCATTGTTACTGTCTAACATTTTGAAGTGTACATACTTTATAAAAGTTCTGAATAGTTTGCATTTGATAGTGTAGAAAGTCCCAGTAGAAGATAATGTGTCATCAATATGGGAGAGAACGAAGCTTACTAGTTGCTTATATTTAGTAGTTTTTGAATGGTGTGTAAACGTGGTTTATCTCATTGTGTCTGTTGATGTCTGTTATCGTCAAAGAAGATAGCAAAAAAAAAAACTTAGCAAAAGACTAGAACACATCTTCTCCAGCAACCAACACTCAGATAAGCAGGGATTAACACCAGACAAACAATTAAGTAGAGAATAATAGTCTAATCAAGGTCTATGGAGTTTCTCAGTCATCCAGGTCATGGTTGTCCCAAAGGTGCTTCTTCAAGAGGCAACTGGACTTTCTGGTTTTTTTTCAAAATGTTTCACTTCTCTGGGCACAGGCTCCCTGAGGTCCTCTGCGTCACTGCTGCCAGACTCCACAACCTCTGAAGGCAGCATCCCACTCTCCAATAGTCCTGGCCCCATCCCTGCATCACATGCAGGCCCCTCGTTTGAGTCTTTCCTGTCAGAGACCTCATCCATACGCACCTGCTGCCAGTGAACCACAACACCTGGGCAGGATACTTCAATATGAAAATAGCAATGGTTCCCCCGTTTCTAAGAGTTTAAATACATTTGTATTTCATTCATCACCAGTCTGTCAACTCATCAAACATTCCTATGCCTGTTTTAGTAGTTGCCATAAAAGGGGATGGGGAGGAAGGAAATCTGGAAGAGCAAGTGCAGCAGTTTGAAAGGAAAAGTACATTCCAACTCTTATCTTTAAAAGACTGTAACTAAAGTACCAGAGTTTTTGCCTGCGAATATATTTAATTGGAGAATCTGATTTATGACACACAGGAGGGATGGGGGGAAACAGGGTCACAAGGGACTGTAAATGACATATGCCAGAGTTGGCTTCATACAGGGCAGTGGCAGTATGTCACCTCTAATGAATCCTTTGAAGTTTTTAAGTTTGGCTTGAGAATCATGATTTCATTAGGGCAATTGTTGGAATCCTGACACAGTCATTCTTCCACCTTTGCAAATACTATTTCATTTCTCCATGCAGCTCATCACCAAAGGAAGGAATAGCCAGGCCATTGAAAAACTCCAGACCGAACACACCCACAGCCAGCAACAGATCAGGGACCTGGAGACAAAGTTGGAAGTAAGTATTTGTCTGTGACTGGAATTGACCGCCTGAGTTGCGTGAAATGGGAAATTGGAAGATGCAGGTAGACTTTTTCGTTTAGTTCCTGTGTTAGATTAAATTCTCCGTTTCCTAAAGAGAGCCTGGGCTACCCTTTACGATGCCCAAATCCTTCCCAAAGGTGCTTTTTTTCAGGAGGCAAGTGGACTTTTCTTGTCTTTTTTCCTTTTGAAGACATTTTGCTTCTCAACCAAGAAGCTTCTTCAGCTCTGACTGGTTGGTGGAGAATGGAAGGATTTATTTTCCTTGCAGACAGCTGGTTATTTGCATCCTTTTTAGAGGGTTGTTGAGGCCACTTGGAGGTTTAATCTGTGTCCTCAGGCTCACCTGAGTGGTGCAAAGAAGGCTCCACAGCATTCAGGTGACTCTGATAAACAGATAAACTTCCAATTGGCCTCAACCCCTCTAAAAGGATGCAAACAACCAGAAGGAGTATCAATCCTTCCATTCCCCACTATCCTGTCAGAGCTGAAGAAGCTGCTTGGATGAGAAGTGAAATGTCTTCAAAAGAAAAAAAAACAGAAAATCCAGTTGCCTCAATTTGGACATAGATGGCCTCTTTGACCCCTCTTCCAAACCAGCCATCCTCTCTGTCCAGAATGTGGCATAGATAATCCTCCAAGTGGCCTCAACACCTCTCAGAAAGAGCACCAACAACCAGATGGCTGCCAGGAATATAAATCCTTCCCTCCTCCACCATCCAGTCAGAACTGAAGAAGCTTCTTGGATGAGAAGCAAAACGTCTTCAAAAGAAAAAAACCAGAAAGTCCAGTTGTCTCCTGAAAAAAGCACCTTTAGGACCAGGGCCTAGATGACAGAGAAATCTCTGCAGGCCCCAAACCTTCATTTCTCTTCATGATTATAGGGGTGGTGATGTTTCGTACAGTTTCTATGTGGTGGTTAAAAAAAATGAAGTAAATATTCTTCTAGCAGATCGGAATTGATAAACTAAAGAAATCCCGACGTAGCTTTTATTTATAGCTGAGTAAGGATGCTTTACCTGGTAACACTCCATGACATAAATCAAAAACTGATCATTGTTTCCAAAGCTGAGGTAAGAGGAACTGCAATAAATAAACAAAAAATAGAAATGCAGGATTGCAAATATAGGAAGAACGGAGAGAGCAAAAATAGCTTAAAACTTGAACTGATGGCAAGGGGAAGTTTTAAAATTACCAGGTGGATCTCTTAGAGGAAAGGGGTTCAAATGGTTCCTTGGTTGTCCTTCTGGGCATCACCTGCTTTGGTTCCCCACATGGACTTCTAAGGACAGGTTGGCTGGTGAATGTGACATCTCATAGGTCATCAGACTCGTCACACCAATGACCGCAACTACCTGTATATTCCTCCCCACATTCCTTTACAAGGGCTGTTTACTAATTGGAATAGGATTTAAATCCAATGTCTGTCTGATACATTGGCTGCAAAACTCCACACAACCACTAGGTGGGAGCACTCTCCCTCTCCTCTCTCTCTCTCCTCTCTCTCCCCTCTCCCCCCTCTCTCTCCTCTCTCACCCTCTCTCTCCTCTCTTCCTCTCCCCTCTCTCTCTCCCCCCTCCTCTCTCTCCCCCCCCTCCCCTCTCTCTCCCTTCTCTCTCTCCCCCCCCTCCTCTCAGCAGAACCTGGCTGTATTTCATTTGGCCTAATCGCCAGCATTGGCGTTTTCACCAGTTTCCCAAAATTTCAATGCATTATGACAGCCAACTCTGGCTGTGCCATTTTTAAGCCTCTCTTATAGAGAACCTGAAAAGGAAGGGTTGACAAGAATAAATGGCAGGGCTTATTCAAAGCAAAATTTATTGTTCAAAAAGTGGAACTGGGCAATTTAGGATATTCTGATAAAACAGGTTTAATGAAAGCAAGGAAGGCAAATGTAGCCATTAGCAGGAAACAGTCAAACCTTGCTCCGTTGGAGGCCATGTTCTGATATATTTGAATGGCTACCTTTTCTTCCTCCTATGTAAGAAATGTAATTATGGCTGGAAACATTTCACCTGGATGCTTAATTATATTGACTGGTGAATTCCACCAGTCAGGGAAAATATGCAGATCTGATGGAAATGTGACTGGGTCTCCTTGGTAGCTTGAAGCTGGTGGGAGATGACTCTGAATATAAATCGAATGGTCACTATGGAGGAACTCCAAATGTGGAAACAATCTAGGTCAAAGGATGTCTTGGCCAACTGAAGAATTTGGTTCCTGCAATGAAACATTAATCATTCAGAATATTCATGAAGGGAATGCAGATGTCCGTGCTTCCATGTAGGGTATCATAGAACATAGAATAATAGAGTTGGAAAGGATCTCAGAGGTTTTCCTCTGCTCAAGCAGCAACCAAAAACAATTTCAGATCATGGTAGTCCACGCTCTTTTTTGAAAGCCTCCAGCGATGGAGCACCCACTACTTCTGAAGGCAACTTGTTCCATTGATTGCTTGTTGTCACCATTAAGAAATTTCTCCTTAATTCCAGGTTGCTTCGCTCCTTGGTGAGTTTCTATCCATTGTTTCTCATCTTGCCTTTTGGTGCTTTGGAAAATAGTTTGACCTCCTCATCTTTGTAGGAGCCCTTCAAATATTGGAAGACTGTTCCCATGTCACCCCTAGTCCTTCTTTTCATTAGATGTACCCAATTCTTGCACCCATTCTTCATATGTTTTAGCCTCCAGACACTTATTCTTGTTGCTCTTCCCTTCATTCTTTCCAGAGACTGAACTTCTATCATATATTATGATGACCAGAACTGGATGCAGTATTATGTTCTTACTAAGGCTTTGTAAATTGGTACTAGAACTTCACGTGATCTTGATTCTATCCCTCTATTAATACAACCTAGGATAATATAATAAATATATTACTATATTTGGAGCTCCGCCTGGCCCCTGATCTCCGCACCTTCCGCCGTGAATTAAAGACCTGGTTATTCGACCAACCTGGGCTGTGACCCCTCCCTAGGGGAGGGAGGGTTTTAATGTTCACTGTTTTTATGTCTTATATTTGGGCTTGTTCTTCGTTTAATGATTTTTTAAATATTTATTGTTTGTGTTCTTAGCTGTGAGCTGCCCCAAGTCTCCGGAGATGGGGCAGCATACAAGTTCAAGTATAAATAAATAAATAAATATTTCATATCTGTAGGGTATGGTTGAAAAGAATTAAGATGGTGACCAGATACTATGGTTAAAACTGCATATTTTTCTGTACATTGTGCAGGGAACACGCCATACATAAAAAGTGAGCTGAACATAGTCTGCGCCATTGCAACTGCCAACTTGATTCTTCCAACTGTAGTCACCTCTGATGTTTTCTCTCACCCCCTTCTTCCAAATCCATTCTTACCATTCCACCCCCTCCATGTGGGATGGACAACTGTTTTTTCCCCCATTGTGTATTCCTCTGTTCTTCATTGATGGACACGTTAATCAGGTGGAGAAAATAAGATCTCTGACCATTTGGGTTGTCTTGAAATTGTTGCCATCCCGTACATGGAGCAAATCAGAATGTTGTGTACCCCAAAACATGGTGCATGTTGCAAAGGCACATTATGTAAATACATTTGATGTGTGAGTTGGAATTGGATTTTTTGCTTTATTTTTGGATCAGCCTGCTGGTTGGTGCTTATTGGCCTCTTTGCAAAGAGATATTGATAGAAGAATCTATCTTTGCACATCGGTAAGCAAATAATTACAACGAGTGGCATTGATTATATGAGGTGATCCTCTTCAGGTCCATAAAGAGTTCATTTATACAAAGATTACAAAGTGAGGAAATGAAACTAAGTGGTGGAAAGTATTTGTAGCTTGGGTGGTTGATGTTGGTGGTGGGTTTGTTCTGCGTGTGTTGTTTAGCCTCTGAATGTTTCATTACCAGACTTGGTCATCAGAAGAACTTCAGTTGAAGCATCTTAGTCCAGTTCTCTTCTGCTTTTATAGGTCTTAGGTGGTCAGTGGGTCACATGGCCAGCTGGTCATGCCATGTGAGAGCCATCCGATGGTGAAGTCACCCTGGTTGGTCATGTGACGGACTGATCACACCATATGAGGGTCATCTGGTGTTGAGGTCACCCTGGTTGGAGGTCATGTGAGTCAACTGGTGGTCAACACTGTCATTGGTTGGATATTCAATTGATCCAACTTCTTACAAACTTGTAGCTGGTTGCAGATTGATATGCTTGTTAATTGACCCATTCGTTAAATGCCAGATTTTGATAAAACTAAGTCTTCATGCCTAAATTAAATATGTGTTATGGGATCTAGCCAAGTTTTCTAGAGCAGGGAAAGGTCAAAATGGCAGCTGGGATCTTGTGATCACAAACTATTCCTTTTTTATGTGCATTAAATGTGTCACACACATTGAAAGAGGCCAAAACTTTAATCATGGAGTTGTGGGTGCCATCTTGACATTTTTGTGTCCTCCAACACTCCAGGCTATTGTTCCATTTCCTCCATTTTCCTCCGTAAAGCTCCATTTCCTGATTTTTATTCTGCCGAGCTGCAAAAAAGAACTTGGAAGACATTTGGAAATGCATGATGGTTATCCTCTGGCAAACATACCATCTTCTTGAAATGTTGCTTATTTAACTGCTCGGTTTAAAAATAATAATAACGAGGAAAACAATTGGCAATCAGGGGCTGAGAGAGAGTTTACTGAGGCAAGGTTAATTTTATACATCCTCATTTTCTGTTTGAATGCTTGGATAATGGAACCTAATAAAGTATCGGAATATCTTTGAGCTGCAACACAAAAGCTCAAAACTAACATTCCAAGATATATATAAAGGGAAAAGAAGAGAAGAGAAGAGAAGAGAAGAGAAGAGAAGAGAGAGTAGAGTAATAGAATAGAATAGAATAGAATAGAATAGAATAGAATAGAAAATAGAATAGAAAATAGAATAGAAAATAGAATAGAAAATAGAATAGAAAATAGAATAGAATAGAATATAGAATAGAATAGAATTCAGAATAGAATTCAGAACAGAACAGAACAGAAAAGCCATAGAACAGAACAGAACAGAACAGAACAGAACAGAACAGAATAGCCAGATTCACTGAACAATCGGCTTACTAACTTAACAGCTGCAGTGTTCCACTTAACAATTGTGGCAAGGAAGGCCCTAAAATGGGATGAAACCTACCAATTGTCTTGCTTAGCAAACAAAATTTTGGCCTCCATTTTGCTCGTTAAGTCAAGGACTACATATAATGGGGAAATCTCTGTTTGGAGACCTCCAGTGAAAAAGTGTTCCTTGGATAAGATATCAAGCTGCTTGTTTATTTAAACCCCTGATCAAAGCCAAGAAGGAAAAGATTAAAGTACAGGCTTCCCTTTAAAGAGGCAATTATGATGCTTCAGCCAGACATGAGAGACTGCTGAATTTTGATTTTTTTTTATTTCTTCCTATCTGTCATAAGCCTCTTTCCATCTAATCTTTGACAGCTAAATAGAATTTGTATCTCTTTCTGATGGTTAGAAGATTTGCTTAATTCTTAAAGCAGGGTCATCTAAGGGAGGGGTCCTGAAAGTGGGCTGGAAGCTGTATCTGGGTCAGGGAAAGCTTCCTGCCGATGGAAGTGAATATTTGCAGGGCAGGGTTGAATTTCAGAATCCTTGGTGCTCTGTGAGCTTGGTGGCTTTCTGGCAGATGTTTCATTACCTGATTAGGTAACATCTTCAGTGGTAGAAGAGAATGGGGTTTGTGTTGAGGAGGAGGAGAAGGAGGAGGAGGAGGAGGAGGAAGAGGAAGAAGAAGAAGAAGAAGAAGAAGAAGAAGAAGAAGAAGAAGAAGAAGAAGAAGAAGAAGAAGAAGAAGAAGAAAAGGGAGAGGAAGAGGGAGGGAGGGGAGGAGAAGCAGGAAGAGAGAGGGAAGAAAGGGGGAAGAGGAAGAGGAGAGAAGAGGAAGAGGAGGGAAAGAGGAGGAGGAAGGAAGTAGAAGAGGAGAGGGAGAAGAGGAGGGGGAGGAGGAGGGGGAGAAACAATTCTGTTATGTACAATGGCTTTGCAGTTCCTTGTTCCAGTTGCCATGACATAACTACTAGACACAACTACTAGAGTCAGAACACAAGCATAACTTTAGGTATCTTATTTTCTCCACCCAACTTTCACTTCCCCATGAGTTCCGCTTCAAAGAGCAGGGCAAATCTGACCTCCCAGGTATCCATTTTCTAATTACCCTTTTGCACCAACGAGGGAGATTTTCTATCATTGGACAGAAATACCAATTCTTCGATCTGCTGCTAACTGAGCCGATTACAGACTCTTGGACGAACGTTACAGAGCAAACTCTATGCTGCATCACCTGTAAAGTCATGGAATCAATTATTAACCAATCCATTATCCTCCACTTAGAGACAAACAACCTACTCTCTAACAAACAATATGGTTTCAGAAAAAAACTATCCTGTAATCTGCAACTCTTACACTGCAAAAACCTATGGATTACACAACCTGATCAGGGCAAAGCAATAGACGCAATCTACATAGACTTCTGTAAAGCCTTTGATTCAGTGGTACACAACAAACTACTCCTAAAACTAAAATCTTATGGTATCTCTGGAAAAGTGCATAACTGGATAGAAGCATTCCTGTCAAACAGACAACAAATGGTCAAAATTGGGAGCATCCTATCAAATTCTGTACCTGTCAACTGTGGTGTCCCCCAAGGCAGTGTTCTAGGACCAACTCTCTTCATACTCTACATAAATGACCTCTGTGATCATATTAAGAGCAACTGCATTCTCTTCGCTGATGATGTAAAGCTATTCAACACCACAGACAATACTGCTACCCTTCAAAAAGACCTCGACTATGTATCAGAATGGTCAAACAAATAGCAACTTCAAATCTCAACAAATAAATGCTCTGTCTTACATATTGGCAAAAAAAAATCAGAAAATAAAATACAAGCTGAATAGTCAAGACCTGGTTGAGGATCCAATCTTCGTCAAGGACCTTGGAGTACTCATCTCTAATGACCTAAATGCTAGAGCCCACTGTAACTACATAGCCAAAAAGGCATTAAGAGTGGTTAACCTAATCTTATGTAGCTTTTTCTCTAGTAATATTACACTACTAACTAGAGCATACAAAACATTTGCTAGACCAATACTTGAATACAACTCATCAGTCTGGAACCCACAGTATGTATCTGATATTAACACAGTTGAGAAAGTCCAGAAATATTTCACAAGAAGAGTTCTCCTCTACTTGTTGCAGAATACCTTATACCATCAGACTTGAAATTCTAGACTTAGAAAACCTAGAACTACGCCACTTTCGGTCCGATCTAAGTATAGTATATAAAATCATACATTGCAATGTCCTACCTGTCAATGAATACTTCAGCTTCAACCATAACAATGCAAGAGCACACAATAGATACAAACTCAAGGTTAACCGCACCAAACTTGATTGCAGGTAATAAGACTTCAGCAACAGAGTGGTTAAGGTCTGGGATACTCTACCTGACTCTGTGGTTTCTTCCCCAAACCACAAAAACTTTAACCTTAGACTGCCTACTATTCACCTCACCCCTTTCCTAAGAGGTCTGTAGGGGGCGTGCATAAGCGCACCAAAGTGCCTACCATCCCTGTCCTATTGTTTCTTTTATTTTCTTATATGTATCCATGTATTTATAACTATGTTTATACTTATACCTATTATCTTTAAGTGATTGACAAATCAAATAAATAAATAAACTCCCAAGAAGATCATTGTAAGCTTCTCCCTTCATTCCTCCCAGTAGCAAACACAGACAATATGAGTTCAATGTTTCCAATGGAAATAAAAATAGAACTTTGCTAGAAGACAGGATCCAGCAATCTGGAGGGGTATGATGTCCACAATCAACCTCTGGATTTGAAATTGGAGAGTTCCACCCATGACAATCTCCAGATTATTGAACTAATACTGCAAGAAATCATTCGTAAAGAACACGTCGCTCTTGGGCTTGTGATAGTAGATTGTCTTCGGATGTGGTACCTCTTAAGATTTTTTTTTTTAATTTTACATCGGTTTCCTCCTCCTGCTGTTGTTCTTCCCTTCCAGATTTTTTGGCACAATTAGGCATAACAGAAAATTGGCAGCCAACAATTTTTCCCTTTGATTTTTTGGGTTCAAAGCACAGCTGGACAGTTGTGCCTCAAAGCCTTGATGCTGCGCACTTCTCTCTGATCATCCAATCCAATAATTATTCTGTTTTCTTCCAGATTTGCCTGGTCAATTCCATTGTGAATAGCAGGGGAGTATCAAAGTTGTGGACTGTTTTGGTTGGAACATTCTGATGGTGGAAGCAATTCCAGATGACTTTGGGAATGTTTCAACCATTCCAACCTGTGGTTTTTTTCCCTGTCCAACCACCTGTAGCTAGAGGGTGTGTTTCCTCTATTTATTTATATTTTCTTTGCAGAATGGAGGCTTAAAAAGGGTTGAGCAACTGGAGGCCTAGTGAGTTTGCCTTTGTGGCTAACATTAACTTCCATTTTAAACGCAGAGGTTGTTATGTTCAGGCTGCTGTCACTTTTACTGCTTCACAACTTGCCAACAGATGGGGAGGGGGAGAAGGGAGGGCGAGATTGGAATGTGCATTCCAGACGATAACAAGAAACTGTCCCCTGGGAACCAAGGACACTTCAGCAGGCATCTGCCAGAGTCATGGAGATTTTCCCATAACAACAATTGGACAATGTGACCCGTACTAATGGGAGGAGGGAGGATTTTATACCTTAATTATATTGAATTGCCCAGGAATTAGCCAGAGGTGGTTTTGCTTTCATTCTGTGCTGAAATGATATACTCAATAAAGTTTTGCATCAAGAGATTGGATCATCTCAACAGACTTTGCTTGCTTGGGTTTATCAGTCGGAACCTTGACATTGTCCTTGACTTATGACAGTTCATTTAGAGACTGTCCGAAGTTACAACATCACTGAAAAAAATGTGATTTAGGATTCACACTTGTGACCGTCGCAACATCCCCGTGGTCACGTGATCAAAATTCAGCTGCTTGGCAATTGACTCACATTTATGACCATTGCAGTGTCCCGTCCTGGGATCACATGATCCACTTTTGTGACCTTCTGATGAGCAAAGTCAGTGAAGAGGACAGATTCACTTAACAACTGGGTTACTAACTATGCAATTGCAGAGATTCACTGAACAACTGGGGTAAGAAAGGCCCTAACATGGGGCTTAAACTCATTTAACAAATGTCTTGCTTAGCATCAGAAATTTGGGGCTCAGTTGTGGTCATAGGTTAAGGTGAACCTCACATCAGGCAAGGGCCTTGCAATGGGTCTTGCGATGGGTCAGGAGTGGGTCATGTCAGGTATGTCAGGATTCCGGTGATTGCCCTAATTAAATCATGAGCCTCGAGCCAAGCTTCAAAAGAATTCAAAAGATTTATTAGGAGCAACATACCGGCATTAACCCGTACGAAGCCAACTCTGAGACACATAATTTACTATCACCTATGACCCTGTTTCCCCCTCCCCCATGGGTGTGTCATAAATCAGATTCTCCAGTGAAACACGTTCACGGGCTGGGTGTCATCAATCACATTCTCCAATGAAGGATTTTCACAGGCAGAAGATGCAGTAAGCTTCAATCTCTACAAGATAAGCATGGAATTGCTTCTGGGCTTCACCTGCCACACTGCTCCCTCAGGCCTTTCCCCACCCCCCTTCCTTCTTATGGCAACTCGGAAACAGGCCTAGGAATGGTGTATGAGTTGACAAAGGTATTGTGATGGGTCTCGTGATATGACCTCCCCATCACAAGTCCTATCACAAAACCCTCACTTGATGTGACCCACACCTGACCCATCACAAGACCCACTGACCACACAAAGCCCTTATAAGCAGAAGAACATGTCCACCCCTAAACTCCGGCAAAGATGTTACCTAGCCTGGTAACGAAATGTTCAGAAACCAACCCACAAGCTCAGAGAATGAACTCTCATGTTCTGAGCCAGCTCCCCAAACACAACAAATCCTCTGGCATGAACTCAAAAGATTCCTTTATATAGGAGTGCTGGCAGCTCTGGCAAAAAGTTTCTCTCTCAAGGCAGGCTAACAAGTCCATCTGGCAGGGAGATGAATAGTTGTTTGCCACACCTGTTCATCTCCGGCCCGTGCCTTTTATCCCCAGAGCTCGGGTGGGGCTTCGCTAGCAGCGGTGGCTCTTCCATCCTGAGGACCGGCCCATAGATTTCCACTGCTCTCCTTTCCTCTGCCTTCTGTGCATCTGTGCGTCAGGCACTGGACCCAGCTGTTCCTCCTCTTCCTCATCAGCCACCTCCAGACCTGGGGGCTGTTGACTCTCCATGTGAGGGTTGATGGATGGCCCAGGCTCCGCCTCTGTCTCTCTCTCTGCCAGCTCTATTCCCTCTTCCCCCTCGGAGCTCTCAGGCTGCCTGACTCCCACACCTCTTCCTCCTCCTCCTCTGATTTGGCTGGTGGAGGGGCCAGTGGCCAACAAGCCACAACATCTCAGTTCTTCTATGCTTTCACTGGAGCCATTTCCTGAGGATTGAATTTGATGAGTGTAGGGGGTGTTAAGTGTCCTCTTTTGTTCACTAAAAGCAGCAGGTATAAAAGTCACGTAAACAGGGGATAGAAAACCCAACCAGGGACCAGCATTTAGCTAATGTGCTGTGAAAGCTTTGCAGGGCTGAAGAAATCCTTCTTTTTCCATTTTCATTCACTCCAAAAATAAATGTTTGGGCTTGCAGATTAATACAGGCAAGTTCCCCAGTCTTGCTCTTAGCCCTGTAGTTACATGAAGTCTGCAAGTACAGAAGCAATCAGCACAAAATTGATGAAGGGCAATTAATTCATTAGCTTGGGAAGCCAAGGCAAGATCAGAAATGGCAACTGCATAAGCCACAGGATGCAGCAGTCTTTTTAAACACATAACACAACATTTGAGCCAAGCACTCAAATTTCGATCAGGGATTGCAAGGGAGGCTGTGAGAGCGAATCAGGAAATTATCCATGATTTTGTAACCCTGCGGATTTCATTCAGTTACTCTGAGTATTGTTCTGATCGAGGCTTATTAAGACACTAATAAACACACGTTAGTCCCAAAACCCTTTTTTCTTTATTTCAACGGCTGTGAATTTTAGTCATTCACAGCCTGCAATGAGTCTGAAACAGTTTGTAAACAGTCCCTTGGAAGTCTGCCAAAGTCCTTCAGGATAAATCTGATAAGCACCCACCTTTATCTCCCTTGAAATGCAGCCAGTGACTAAATGTCCAATTAGTTATACAAGGCCAAACGGAGCACAAATTCAACACAGAGCTTCAGGTTTCAAACAACCAGTACGAATAAAGTTGCTTCCTGCAAAGATTCCTTTCCTTTTGCTCCTCCTATACCTTATGGGAGGGCCAATCACCTCCAAGCCTTACTCCCGAGTGTCCCCTTTTGTCTTAACTGTTCTTGCCTTCTGGCAGCTCTGCGCATGCGTGCACTGGGAACAGGCTCCCCTTGTTCCTCTGCCTCAATGCTGTCAGATTCTGGAGGCTCTGAAGTCAGCACATAACCCCCAGATGGCCCTGGCCCCATCTGTGTATTGGATGCAGGACCCTCATCCGAGCCCTCCCCAGACTCCCGGACTGGCCCATGTTCCTCCCCACTGTCCAACTCTGCTGCCAGCTCTGCAGGCCACCGGCGGACCACAACATGTATTTTTCAAGTCCCACGACCACAATTGTTTCCAAAATGTATGTCGCTAAGTGAGACATTTGTGGAATGTCTCGCTTAGTGGAACGACCTGCCTCCAGAAATTGTGAGTGCCCCATCTCTGGAGATGTAGGCTTCAGTTTCCTATGTATCTCTACTACGGGCTATAATTCTACAGAGAATAAAATCTTTTCCATCTCTCTGGTCATGAATAAACATGATCCTTTTCCAAGCTTCATCCTGATATTAAAAGTGCAATGCATTATTTAAATCAAATTAAAACATTCTAGGTAGGAGAAATGCTTGGAAATCGTTCATAACGTTAACATCATGTTTAATTTTAACACGAGGTAGTTGCAGTTAGAAAACCCTTCAAAATGTTAAAAAGCTAATGTCAATAGCAAGTAGGAGGATCCAGGACCGATAATATTCTGGTGTCTTTTAGCTACCCAAGTGAAAAGAAAGAAGAAAGAAAAAAACTTCAAAAATCTTAATCACTTAACGGGCCAAACGCAGCTAAAATTAGCTATGACCTCAGTGAAAGGAAATGAGAGTTATAAATTGGCAATTGTTCCACAACTTACACAGGGACTTTGTGTTGCATTACAGTATGAGTCAGGGGGGAAAAAGATATAACATATCGAAATCATTTGGCTTTATTGCTCAAAAGGGGGCTGGGAAAATATCTACAGACCCCTCACATCCCGGACATAAACTGTTTCAACTCCTTCCCTCAAAATGACGCTATAGAGCACTGCACACCAGAACAACTAGACACAAGAATAGTTTTTTTCCCCACATGCCATCACTCTGCTAAACAAATAATTCTCTCCACACTGTCCAACTGTTTACAAAGTTTGCACTACTATCACTATTAATCTTCTCGTCACTCCTATCACCCAACTCCTACCACTTGTGACTGTATGACTGTAACTTTGTCGCTTGTATCCTTATGATTTATATTGACTGTTTCCTAGTATGATTTGATTGCTTATTGACTATTATTAAGTGTTGTACCTGATGATTCTTGTGTCTTGACGAAGGTATCTTTATTTTATGTACACTGAGAGCATTTGCACCAAAGACAAATTCCTGGTGTGTCCAATCACACTTGGCCAATAAAGAATTCTATTCTACTCTACTCTACTCTACTCTACTCTACTCTACTCCACTCTACTCCACTCCACTCCACTCTACTCTACTCTACTCTACTCTACACTACTCTACTCTACTCTATTCTATTCTATATTGCTTGTTTCCTTTGATCCAGGGTGATTCATTTCTCTGTAGCTGCAAATGCTTTTTTTTTCTTAGCTATTTGCATTCTGCGTTTTTATGGTGCTCATTCCTGTCCTTGTCTTGGTAGCCTGCAGCACATTCCTTCCTGACAACAAAACATGCATGACAATAGTTATTCTTATTTTCATGCATTTCTCTCCCTTCCTTTTGTTTTATGTCTTAAAGAACAGAGTCCCTGAGATGCAGCTTCCCTGAAAGCTATCAAATTCCAGGCAAGAATACCACCCACCAATTTTAGGGAGCAAAAAAAAAAAATCAAAAAATATGCCAAAAACATTTGACGCACCCTTGAAAGATATTTGCAGCCTCGGTACATGATCCATTCGGTTGATGGCCAAGGAAAACATTACTTTTTATCCATTGTTCTAGCTGTTATCTGAATGTTTTCAATTTTCTCTAGTAGAGAGAGCACTTCTCCATCCAAAACCAAGAAAGCTTCTCAAATTCTATATCAATATTTCTTACATAATCCCGAATTTGAGACAGCTATTGTATGAGTCCTAAATGCTTCCTTGGGTGCGCATCATGTAAGAATGCAAACGCTTTCTTATGTGGGTTGAGATGGTTTTGGTCCCCATGTTACAAAACAGATGTTGAGACTTTGGGAAAGTGCTGAGAAGAGCAACGATTCAATTGATACGATATAGGTAGACAGACAGCAGACAGACAGATGATAGATAGGTGATAGAGATAGACAGATGATAGATAGATAGACGGACAGAGAGACAGAGAGACAGACAGATGATAGAGATAGATGATAGATGATAGAGATAGACAGATGATAGATAGACAGACAGACAGAGAGACAGAGGGACAGACAGATGATAGAGATAGATGATAGATGATATAGACAGATGATAGATAGACGGACAGAGAGACAGAGGGACAGACAGATGATATAGATAGATGATAGATGATAGAGATAGACAGATGATAGATAGATAGACAGACAGAGAGACAGAGGGACAGACAGATGATATAGATAAAGATGAGAGATGAGAGATGAGAGAGAGAGAGAGAGAGAGTTTTTGAAACAGATATTTTTGAAACAGATATTTTGGTACCAAAGATGTTGCAGAAGTTGTTTGACAGAAATTAGGATATTTTTTTATTTTTTTTATTATGATTTGTCATTCGCTTACAAGATAATAGGTACAAGAATAAACATGAGTAAGAATACAGGAAATAGGTACAAATAAATGGGGATAATAGGACAGGGACGGTAGGCACGATGGTGCACTTACGCACGCCCCTATATACATATATCCCAATATTGGTGGAGAACTGCCACAGAAGAGTGCATTTGTAAAGTTGTTTGCGTCTCCCAACTCAGCCAGACATTGCTCTATCAGAATAAAAAAAAGAATCAACAACGCAGCTTGCCCCATGAATTAAACAACAATTCTTGTGCGAAACAAGCATCCTGATCAGGACACGTCATATCAGCATGCCAGGGAGTTAGCGCTTTCTGAAATCCTGTTTAAGCCATTCCTGAGCCTGGGAAGCGAGTGAGGAAAAATGGTCTGTGACCCCCATTCACAGGTTATAACTCATTGGAAATGTAATGCATGGTTTCTTGTAGACAAGAGCAGGGCAGTTTGACAGTAGCGGAGAAGAAATAGGAGTTCTCCCAGTTGTGTGAAGAGCTCAGCCTTCCTGCCATCTGAACCAACCATAATTCAAGGCTGGAATTTCCTCAGAAAAATCATCTACTTTTTCTCTCAGACCACTGAAGAAAAGCTTTCCCCACCGGGGGTGCCCGTGGGGAGAGGGATGAAAAAAGTCAAGATGGCAGCTGAAATGATCACGTGATCAAAACCTGGGGTGCCTTGGCGATGTTGCAAGAAAAATATTTAGAGAATATGTGCAGCTCTGGGCTCCTTGGTCGCTCTGAGCTTGGTGGGGGGGGTTGTGTTTGAAGACATTTCATGAGCCAGCTAAGTAACTTCATCAGCGCTAGAAGAGAATGGGGTTTGTGGAGAGGAGGAGGGGGAGGGGAAGGGGAGGATTGTGGGGCCCTTAGTACTGTGTGAGCTTGGTGGGTTTTCTCACGGACATTTCATGACCCAAGTAAGTAACACCATCAGTGCTACAAGAGAATGGGGTTTGTGGAGAGGAGGAGAGGGGGAAGAGGAAGGGGAGTAGGAAGAGGAAGAGGAAGAGTAGGAAGAGGAGGAGTAGGAAGAGAAAGAAGAAGGGGAAGGGGAAGATTATTGGGTCCTTAGTACTCTCTGAGCTTGGTGAGTTTTCTCACAGACATTTCGTGACCCAACTAAGTAACACCATCAGCGCTAGAAGAGAATGGGGTCTGTAGAGAGGAGGAGGAGCAGAGGAAGAGGAGGAAGAGGAAGGAAGGGGAAGGGGAAGGGGAAGGAGAGGATTGTGGGGCCCTTAGTGCTCTCTGAGCTTGGTGGCCTTTTTTCATTTTGTTTTTTTTAGGAAATACAAGACCGTGTTCTGTCCAAGTTAAAAGCTGTGGAAGCTATTCAGGAAAAGAATACTTCTCTGCAGGAGGAAATCACTTCTCTGAGACATACACTTGGATATATGAAAGGGTAGGTTATTCATGTCACTTGAAACTCTCCACTTACTTGCTACCTTAGGTAACCTTGGTTTCCCTGAGTAACAACAGCATAGCATCCGTAGACATAAGCAACGAGTAAGTTGGATTAGGCAAAAAAAACACTGAGTTATCTTCCATGTTCCATAATTGGAACATTAACAACTGCTAAGTAGAGCAGGCTAAAGCTTTTAGATTCCTTGGGATCCTCAGATAGTCCTCAACTTGCAACAGTTCATTTAGTGACCATTTGAAGTTACAATGGCCCTGAAAAAAGGGCCTTATGACCATTTTTTCCACTCCCAATACAGTAAGTCATTCTAGCAGTTACATAGAGCTGTGAAAGTTGGACCATCAGAAAGGCTGAACACTACTTCATCTTCCTCCTCCTCCTCCTCCTCTTCCTCCTCTTCTTCTTCTTCCTCTTCTTCTTCTTCCTCCTCTTCCTCTTCCTCCTCCTCCTGCCCATGTTCCTCCTCCTCCCCCTCCTTTTCTTCTTCTTCATCTTCCTCTTCTTCTTCTTCCTCTTCCTCTTCCTCCCCGATCTTTCTCCTCTTCCTCCTCCTCCTCATTTTCCCCTTCAGCTTCTTCTGCTGTTCTGCTTCTTCTTCCTCCTCTTCCTCTTCTCTTTCTCCTCCTCCACCTTCCCCTTCCCTTCCTCCTCCTTCTCCTCTTCCTCTTTTATCCCTTGTCAAGGGATCGATATATGTTGATGCTTGAGGAACATGTTTAAAAATGATACACCTCTCCCGAGGAAAAAGTGACTTCAAATGCACATGGATGACACCTCTGTCAGCCTCAGTGGGATGGAGACCGACGAAGGCCATTCACGCATGAACATAAATGTGCAATTTCCTCTCCCACCTATATAATCATTTGAATTATTTTCAGGTCTCCGTTAAATAAAATGTTTTCCTCCCAGTCTAGCTTATTGCTTGCTGATGATATGTTTATGTATAAATATAAGCAAAATGGAGCATCTATAAATCTATGCAAACAGCTCACCTGTTTGGTTTGTTGCTAACAGCCTCAAGCAAGCCAGGATGAAAAGTGAATGATAGCCATGCACATCAGAAGGGGAAAAAAATTAAAAAACATATATCCACACAACAACAAAGTACTTCTTCTCTATTTAGTTTAGTTTAGTTTACTTTATTGTCATTGCACCTCGTACCACGAAATGAAATGCCACCTTCAGGATTGAACCATTCTTAACATGGTTCCAGCTACAAAAGACGAATGTCAGGGTAGTTACCTCCAATTAAATCATGAGTTTCTAGCTGGATTTTCAGAGCTTAAAGATTTATTAGGAGAAGACATACTGGTGCTGCGTGAGTGTAGCCGACTCTGAGGTACATAATTCATTGTCACCCTTGACCCGGGTTTTCCCCCCTGCACTCCCTGGGTGTATCATAATTCATATTCTCCAATGGGACACATCCATAGCCAAGAGTCATCCATCATGCTCTCCAGCTAGAATTTTGCACAGCAGAAACTTCAGTCACCTAATTACTATCTTTGAAAACATTTATGGAATGCAGTATCAGTTTTGCAAGCTGCTACACTGCTCCCCTCTCCCTTTCTGTTGGCAACCCTAAAAAGACCATAAAATATTTTATTTTATGAGTTGACAATGGAGAACCTGGCAATGACAAATCAGAACAGGTAGTCTTCGACTTACAACAGTTTGCTTAGTGACTGTGTGATGACCCAGAGTGTAACACAAATGTAACAAAATCCAAAACGTAAATAAATGTCCTTTAATGCCTCCAACTTGGCCCCACTGTTCAATAATTCTCAGTTGCCGATAAAATGTACTCAAAAATAGTCTTCAAAAGAAAGCAATACGGTCCGAACTTAATGAGCAGATAAAGGTGAAATAAAAAACCAAAACAAACTACAATGAAGGAATTTCCACAATGGACCAGGATAAGTAATTACCAAATTCAAGGAGATAACAAGGCAGAGTCTGTTGGAAAGATGCCAACCAAGATAACTTAAACCCAAAATAACACACGCTTTGCTTCTGGCAACGCTGTGTTTTAACCGTCTCTCTTATATACTATTCTCCCCAGCTGCAACCAATGAGGGGGATCATGGCCGCTTCCTCTCTCATAAGCCAGGTTGTTTCCTTCTCCGTTCCTCCCTGTGTGTCCTAGGATGAAGAGGGGATGGGCCTGGTTCTTCCTCTGACTGCCCAGCTGGCCTCTGCCCTTCCCCAGCCCCCTCCACAACCTCCAGAGCCACACCTCCACTCCCTGTCAGCTGTTCCTCCTCTCCCTCAGAGTCCAACTCTACCAAGGGCATGACAGACTGTTCAAATTTACAACAGCACCCACAAAAGTGACATGACAATTTTTCACACTTACTACTTTTGCAACCTCCCCGTGGTCACGTGATCAAAATTCAGACCCTCGGCAACTGACTCGTATCTTTGACAGTTGCAGTGTCCCCCCCAGGGTTCTCGTGATCCTCTTTTGCGACCTTCGATGGGGGAGTCAGATTCACTTAACAACCGCATCACTAACTTAACAACTTCAGTGGTTCCCTGAACAAACTTGGCCAGAAAAACAGTAGAATGGAGTGAAACTCATTGAAACAAATTGCTTACTGAGGAACATAAATGTTGGGCTCCATTGTGGTCGTAAGTCACTGGGATACAGACAGTCCTCAACTTATGACTGTTTTCTTAGTGATGGTTTGACATTATGGTGGACCTTCCCAAAGTGACTGTCATGCCCCTGTTGGAGTCTGATTCTGAGGGGGAGACCGAGCAGCTGACAGGGAGTGGGAGGGTGGCTCCGGTGGCTGTGGAGGAAACTGGGGAAGGGCACAGTCCAGCTGGGCATTCAGAGGAAGACCCAGGCCCATCCCTTCTTCATCCTAGGGCACACAGGAAGGAACGGAGAAGGGAACAACGTGGATTACGGGAGAGGAAAGGGCCCTGATTCCCTTCATTAACTGCAGCTGGGAAAACAGGATTTTAAAAGGATGTTTGCGCACAGCACTTTGCTGGAAGTAAAGCGTGCATTATCTTTGTTTGTCAAGTCTTATCTGGGTTCCGGCATCCTCCCAAGCGTGTGTGTTTTGTTATCTTTTGAGTTCTGCAATTCCTTGTCCTGCCCTGTCTCATTAATTGCTGCAGCGTGGTTTGTGTTGGTTTTAATTTATATGTACTTTTGGTTCAGACTAAATTTTTTTCCCTGTTCTTGAGAGAGTTTTTTCTCCAGCTGATGATAACTGAACATTGGGGGTCAAGTTGGAGGAATTAAAGGAACTTTACCTACTTTCGTGACTTTGTTGCTTTTGTGCCACACCCTGGGTCATCACAGTGACTTTGTTACTTTCCAGAGTGATGCGGGCACAAGAGAGTAAAGTTTGACTTCCCCTTGAATGTCGTTGAACCTTGTTTTACTCTTGTGCATAACCTCAGCCTGGGAAGATTCCTGTATTATGGGCTTAAGCAATAAAGTAGCTAATTGAACTCTTGGTGTACGGATCTGATTTGCTCATGCGTGAAGGGTTGGTTTTCAATCTCCACTACAGAACCGAATCAGGGCTCTATCAGACTGCTGCTCCAGTCCATTTCCAGCATATTTCAGAGTCTGAAACCAGCATCACAGCCAAGCCTTCCGAGAAAGTCGTATTTTCCCGGTTCACAGAGTCCAGGTCCATGGTCACTCTTCTTCGTGGCAGAACTTCGGCTAGGATGGTCCAATTCCCTATATCTTCTCTCATGACAGTGGACAAATCTTTAGGTAAGTCCACATTTGGGACCAGGGAGTCAGCAGTGGGATCCTACCTGTACCACTACCAGTTTGGTGATCGAGTTTTCTCAATAACAGCTGAGGCCTGCAATGCCAATCAACTGAAAGGATAAAGAAAAGCACAGGGACGGGTAGGGGTGCCAATTCTGTGACTTTCTCTTCTTTCTCTTCTGTTTTCCTCCTCTCAGCTGATCATCTGAGACTTTATTTTTAACTACAGGTTCAGCTGAACCAGTAGCAATTTTTTCCTACCGGTTTGGCCGAACTACCACCACTGCAGGGAGGTTTTTTTTTTAATGCATTGGGGGGATGATTTAGGCCAGTCGTGTTTCAGGTTTTGCCAACTGAGTTCCTGGTCAATTCTCGTGAACATGAGCTAAAAGAGTCCAGTAAAACTGGAAGAATTGGACTAAAGAATTAAAGGAATTTTGTTTTAAAACATTCAGGGGGTTAAATACAGATGGAGAGAGTCTGTTGGGTGTCTTGGTTAAGGCATCAAGCTAGAACTTCTTCAAAGACTCCAACATCTAGAATGTATGTGAAGGTTTTTTGGTTTTTGGTTTTGATTTATATTATTTTGCCTTCAAGTCAGTGTTTAGTCCTGCTGACTACCAGGACTAATGCAATTCTCTTGGCAAGATTTAGAGAAGGGGTTTGCCAATTGCCTCCTTCCGAGGGCTGAGGGAGAACGACTGGCCCAAGGTCACCCAGTTGGGCTTTGTGCTTAAGACGAGACGAACTTACTGTCTCCTGGTTTTTAGTGTGATGCATTCACCACTACACCAAACTGGCTCTCTTTTGGGTGTCCCGAAGGGGCTTTTCCCCCCTTCAGAAGCTGAAGAAGCTTCTTGGATGAGAAGTGAAATTGACTCAATTCATTCACTCACTCATTCATTCACTCATTCATTCGTTCACTCATTCATTCATTCACTCATTCATTCATTCACTCATTCATTCATTGATTCATTCATTGATTCATTCATTCACTCAATTCATTCACTCATTCACTCAATTCATTCACTCATTCACTTCATTCACTCATTCATTCATTCACTCATTCATTCATTCATTCACTCAATTCACTCACTCATTCATTCATTCACTCATTCATTCATTCACTCATTCATTCATTCACCCACTCATTCATTCATTCATTCATTCATTCATTCACTCATTCATTCACCCACTCATTCATTCATTCATTCATTCATTCACTCAATTCATTCACTCATTCATTCATTCACTCATTCATTCATTGATTCATTCTATTTATTCATTCATTTATTCACTTCATTCATTCATTTCATTTATTTGCTCATTCATTCATTCACTCATTCATTTTCACTCATTCATTCATTCACTCATTCATCATTCACTCATTCATTCACACTCATTCATTCATTCATTCACTCAATTCATTCACTCATTCATTCATTGATTCATTCACTCATTCATTCATTCATTCATTCATTCATTCACTCAATTCATTCACTCATTCATTCATTCACTCATTCATTCATTCACTCATTCATTCACTCCCCTCATTCATTCATTCATTCATTCACTCAATTCATTCACTCATTCATTCATTCACTCATTCATTCATTGATTCATTCACTCATTCATTCACTCATTCATTCATTCACTCATTCATTCATTCACTCAATTTATTCACTCATTCATTCACTCACTTCATTCATTCACTCATTCATTCACTCATTCATTCAGAATAACAGAGTTGGAAGGGACCTTGGAGGTCTTCTAGTCCAGCCCCCTGCTCAAGCAGGAAACCCTACACCATTTCAGACCAATGGCTGTCCAATCTCTTCTTAAAAGCCTCCAGTGATGAAGCAGGCACAACTTCTGGAGGCCAGTCGTTCCGCTGATTAATTGTTCTCCCTGCTAGGAAGTTTCTGCTTAGTTCTAAGTTGCTTCTCTCCTTGATGTGTTTCCATTCATTTCTTCATTCATTCACTTTGGTTTAGCTGCTTCCAACACCGACAGCTCTGTACCACAAAAACAGTACCTTTCTTGCTCTGACACCTTTGACGATGAAGAACTCGGAAAAGGTCAGGACTATATGAGAACATTGTTTGGTGACACCAAGAAGAGCAGTAACGAACTGATGGAGAAAGCAGGACGGTCCCGAATTCCCGCCAAGTACTACAGTTCGTCATCATCCAGGTAGTTTTGGAATACGTTCTTGCTTCAATAAAAAAAAAATCCTACGTAATCCCATTTAGATTTGGTGGTTGGGTGGATTTTGCTTTTCTATAGTTATATAGATAATCTCAGTGAGATTAGGATTAGGGTTAGGGTCACTTCACAATCAGGAGGCTGTGAGTTTGATTCTAGGTAGTGGCAGATATATTCTATAAGAATTCTACAATAAAGAATTCTATCTATATTTCTCTCTCTTTGGGCACAATGAGTAATTGTCTGCTGTGAACACTGCATTGGTGTCAGGAAGGGCATCCAGCCAGTAAATGCTCAACTCCATTCAGTCATCCCAACTCCACCACAGTGAAAGGGATTAACAGGGTCATTAAAGAAAGAAAGATAGATAGATGAATAGATAGATAGATAGATAGATAGATAGATAGATAGATAGATAGATAGATAATCCCCAATACGGCTGAGTTGTCTAACCGAGTTTTGTTCCTTTTTTTAAAATAGTGTTGGGAATCTTAAAATTACTGACGTTCATTTTAGTGGCCATTATGTGAAAATAATCAATAATTCCTCTGATAAAGAAGAAAGCATTGGAGATTATACTCTTCAGCAGAATATGAATGGCCACCCAACAGCCATTTTTAGATTCCCCCCCAACATCCGAATGAAGCCAAACTCCTGTGTGACGGTGAGTGAAATATGAAAACAAACAGTTCATTATACAGTACTACCAGAATGCAAAATTTTCTGCTCGATAGAATGGAATATTAAGCATGCTGTCAAGTTGTGCCAGCATCCGTGTTTTTCTTCCTTCCCTTCTTCCTGCAGGGAGTCCACAAAATTAAGGCAGTGGCCACAACTGCACAATCCCACTCTCTACTGTGATCATCAATCTCCTTCCTTCCCTCGCTCCATGTTCATAAAAACAGTTGCGCCGTTTAGAAAGTGCTCAGAATGAAGCATTATAGCTACAACGATGAAGCTTCTCAATCAACCAAGAAGAATGATCTGGAAGTTGAGTCAATTCAACTGGACTTATTTTCTTGTTGTTGCCTGTTATTGGGTCAATAATACACAACCATAATGTTAAGAGTTGGCACATTCCAACAACTCTCTACCTACTTATCCATCTGGTTCAGTTCCAAACTGTCATGCCCCTGTCGGAGTCTGAATCCAAGGAGGAAGACAAACAGCAGACAGGGAGGGAGAGTGTGGCTCCATTGGCTGTGGAGGAAACTGGGGAAGGGCAAAGTCAGTGCAAGGGAGAGGTAGAACAAGAGAGAGGGAGTTCAGAGGAAGACTCAGGCCCACCCCTTCTTCATCCTACGTCACGCAGGGAGGAATGGAGAAGGGAGCAATGTGAGTTGCATGGCTTACAGGGGAGGAAAGGGCCCTGATTGCCTTCATTAGCCACAGCTGGGAAGAGAGTTTAAAAGAGATGCATGCTACATGCGGCAGCTGCTGGGAGCAAACATGAATTTATCTTGTGTTGTCTTTGCTTATCTGTGTTCCTGGTGTCTTCCCAACCGTGTTGAGTTATTGCCGTGCCTTCAAGTCTGGAATTCCTTCTCCTGCCCTGTCGAACTAATGACCTCATCTTGCCTTGATTGGACTTATAGTTACAGTTTTTGTTGACCATGTTTTGGACTGAATTTTCTGCAGTCAAAGGCTCTTCCTGGGAGAGTTTTTCTCCAGCCAGAAGGTAACCTGGACACTGGGGAAAAGTTGGAGCTAATAAAGGGACTCTTATTGCTTATCTGACTGTGTTGTCTTTGTGCCACACCCCTTTGGGTCATCACCCAAGCCAGGAGAAAGGCAATGAAGACAAAATGGAGGCTGAGCGCTGATTGGAAAGAAGGTCCATTTATTGATGGACAGGACCACATGTTTGTGGTTCTGCTGCAGCTGACCCCATGAAGTTGAGAATGGGTTTTTTTTTTAATACCTTCTCTTGGGCTTTGCACTTGAGCTTCCTGTTCCTGTGCAAGAACATGTATTCTATTGGCTGTTGTAGAGATTATGTAGGGGTCATATCTGGCTCTATAGATTGGCTGAGCTCCCAGGTTTGATTGAAGTTTGGACTGCTGAGATGATGCAATGAAGGGGCTTGTGTTCTGAAAGGGTGTTGGGCAATTCTTATGATGATGGCTTAATCATGGCTTTGTGCTGGTTTGGCTCTGGAGTGAGGACTAATCCTGTCACTCTGCCTTTGTTCAGACTTTGCTGCAGGGGATTTCAAAACTTCCTGCCTTGAATGGATTTCTGTCTGCAGTGTTTGCTTTGCCTATGAATAGAGCTATCTATCTCTTCATCTCTTAAGTGCTGACATCCGCTAAGGGCTATTAGAGAAGCTGGGGGCTGCTTCCTCTCTGTTAAAAAAAGCCTTCTCATCCAGGGAAATATAATATTCTGCCCTTTTAATATTCCTCAACATATTTCATTCCTCTAGGAGACGGATGGGTGCTAACTTTCTACACTCCCCTAACCAACTTGTTCGGACAGAAGAAACTTCTTGGATAAGCAGCAAAACTTCAAACCAGCAAGAAAATTAGTCAGTTGCCTGGCTCAACTTTCCAGAAATTATAGCTCTGCTTTTTACATTAATGATCTAACCATCTGGCCTCATCATTAAGGCTGGTCATTAGGACCAATTATAGAGCTACACACACACATGCACACACACACAAACAACCCTTTATTGCTTTAAGCAAATCTGGTGCTTTCCATTGTTGACACCAAATATGGCTCTAGAAATATTTCAGAACTGCGAACAGTTGCGAAGGCTGGTAACACTTGGACATCTGCAAGGAATTGCTGAGAGCCCAGAGCAGAATCTTCTCGTGGGGTGAGGTGTTTTAGAGCAGGGATGTGCAACTGTTTGCACAACTCCTGGGGAGCCCCACTGATCAGGGTTGCTGAAAGGGACGTTGCACAACTCCTGGGGAGCCCCACTGATCAGGGTTGCTGAAAGGATGGCTTCATGATGTAAGATTTAAAATACAGAGAAAATCCCCACACAGTGCCAGGAAAGAAAGAGGAGATGGGAGAGGAGAGAGAATGGAAGGGGAGAGGGAGGAAAAGAGATGGGAGGGGAGGGGAAGAGAGGAGCAAGAGAAGGAGGGGGAGGGAGGAGAGGAGAGGAAAATAAAGAGGAAGAAAGAGAAAGAGAAAGAAAGTAAAGGAAGGAAGGAAGGAAGGAAGAAGGCTGAATGAAGGAAGGAAGGAAGGAAGGAAGAAAGAAGCTGAAGGAAGGATAAAGCCGAAGGAAGGAAATAGAGAAAGAATAGTTGAAGAAGAAGGCAAGAATAGGAATGGAAGGAAGGAAGGAAGGAAGGAAGGAAGGAAGATGAGGAAGAAGGAAAGCTGAGGAAGGAAGGAAGGAAGGAAGGATAGTTGAAGGAAGGAAGGAAGGAGGGAAGGAAGCTGAAGGAAGGAAAGAAGGAAGGAAGGAAGGAAGGGAAGGATAAAGGAAGGAATGAAGAAGGAAGGAAGGAAGGAATGAAGGAAGGAAGAAGAGGAGGATCAGAAAATGAAGCCCCAATACTTTAGACGTATCTCCTCTACTATGGGAAAGGGGCCTTTGGTGGCTGTTAAATGCAAAGCACTTAGTTCCAGCTGTCTACCACGCAGCTCGAATCCCACCAGGCTCAAGGTTGACTCAGTCATCCTCTCGGTAGGTAAACTGAGGACCCAAGATTGTTAAAATAAGCTGACTTTGTAAAAATGCCGCTTAGTAATAATAAGCAGGCATATTCAATGGAGTGAAGGCTATTGCTGAGCACACTGGGTTGTATCCCAAAAAAATTGTAAGCCGCCCTGAGTCTCCGGAGAAGGGCAGCATATAAATGTAATTAAAAATAAAAAAAATTCAGGAAGGGCATTTATGTGACGCTTAATTGTTCCCGGTTGCGCTGCGTTGCAGGTCTGGTCCATGGATTCTCAAAGGCGTCATCAACCCCCCTCAGATTATCTCTGGAAGGAACTGGACAGTTTTCAATCCGGCTCTGAATGCACCACCATCCTTTGCGATCCTTCCGGGCAGGTGACTCTTTCGGGTTTCCTCCTTTGGGGAAGCTGCCGTGGTTGTAAGCATGAAAAACATTCATGAGTCCCTTTTTTCAGCGCCTACGAAAGATAATTAAACAGAAGGTTGTAAGACGGCGAGAACCTGCAGTTCAAATCAGGCAGGCCAAGATTCGGTCGAGTAGGAAAAGGATCACCAAATATTTCCCTTTTTTTCCCCTTTGTCTTAGAAATAAAATTACAGGCATGTCTTCCATGTAGCAGCTGGGCCTTCCTAAATAAATCAAGGTCCTTGTTGTGCCAGCCCCTCCAGTCGCTGAATCAGAGGAGGAGGAGGAGGAGGCGTGGAGTCAGGGCCAGCATCAGGGCAACCTGAGAGCTCCGAGTGGGAAGAGGGAATGGAGCTGGTAGAGAGAGAGAGAGAGAGAGAGAGAGAGAGAGAGAGAGAGAGAGAGGATATGGTGGTGGAGCCTGAGCCACTGTCAGCCCTCACATGGAGAGTCAACAGCCCCCAGGTCTGGAGGTGGCTGATGAGGAAGAGGAGGAACAGCTGGGTCCAGTGCCTGATGCGCGGATGCACAGAACGCAGAGGAGAGGAGAGCAGCAGAAATCTATGGGCCTGGTCCTTGGGATGGAAGAGCCACTGCTTCTAGCGAAGCCCTACCCAAGCTCTGGGGATAAAAGGCACGGGGCAGAGATGGATAGGTGTGGCAGACATTTTTTGACCAGGGCTGCCGGCGCTCCTAATAAAGGAATCTTTTGAATTCACTTTGGAAGGTTTGTTGCAGAGGTGGCATTCAGCAGGTTCTGACCAGTTCTTGAGAACCGGGAGTGGAACTTTTGAGTAGTTTGGAGAACCGGCCAATCCCACCTCTGACTGGCCCCGCCAATCCCATCTCTTCTCTGCCTCCCATTGAGTCCCAGCTGATCGGCTGGGTCTTCTTTGGTTGCTCTGCACAGGAGAATGGAGCTGGAAAGCAGGTTAGGGGGTGGGGAGGGAAGGGGGATTTTACAGTATCCTCCCCTGCCACACCCACCAAGCCACGCCCACAGAACCAGTAATTTAAAAATGTGAATCCCACCACTGGTTTGTTGTGTCTGGGGAGCTGGATGAGAACGGCCCTTCTGTCTCTTTTCTAGGCCGTGGCTTGGTACACGCCCATCAACTGGAAGCGGAAGTCATCGAAGGTGATGCAATCGGACGGGAGACTCAGCCGGAAATCCATGCAGGCGATTAGAAGAGCCCAGGACCAATCAAAAGAGGACCAGTCGGAAGAGAGGGCGTTTGATGTATGGAAAGGCATGCCCAATCAAAGCCATCTGATGGAACCCGAACCGGATTACATCCTAAGGTGCCGTGCAGGGAGGAAGCGCTCCGTTGTTTCTATTTGATCGAACCTTCTGCTCTGTAGGGTTTAGATAGGGGCCGTGGCAACGCAGTGGTTAGAATGCGGTATTGCAGGTTGACTCTGCCCGTTGCCAGGAGTTCGATCCTGACTGGCTGATCGTCAAATGAGGACCCAGATTGTTGGGGGGGGCGAGAGGCTGACTCTGTAAACTGCTTAGAGAGGGCTGTAAAAGCACTGTGAAGTGGTATAAGTCCAAGTGCTCTTGCTATGGCTATTATATGAAGGCCATCTCTTGGAAAGCTGTAAGACAAAAACTTTGAAGTTTATGGACAATGCCTTTTGTGTCTAATCGCCCTTGGTCAATAAAGAATTCTGTTCCATTCCATTCCATTCCATTCCCTGTTCTGTTCTGTACTATTCTATTCCTATTCCTATTCTATTCTATTCTATTCTATTCTATTTTCCATCCCTGTATTCTGTTCTGTTCTATTCTATTCTATTCATTCTGTTCTGTTAATTCTCTTATTCTATTCTATTCTATTCTATTCTATTCTATTCTATATTCTATATTCTATATTCTATTCTATTAATTCTTTTCTCTTATTCTATTCCATATTCTATTCTATTCTTGCCTTTTTCTATTCTATTAATTCTCTTCTCTTATTCTATTCTATATTTTATTCTATATTCTATTCTATTCTATTCTTGCCTTATTCTATTCTTGCCTTATTCTATTCTTTTCTATTCTATATTCTATTCTATTAATTCTTATTCTATTCTATTCTATATTCTATTCTATTCTATTCTTTCCTTATTCTATTCCATTCTTTTCTATATTCTATTCTATTCTATTCTATTAATTTTCTCTTATTCTATTCTATATTCTATTCTTTTCTTTTCTATTCTATATTCTGTTCTATTAATTCTCTTCTCTTATTCTATTCTATATTCTATTCTATTCTTTTCTATTCTATTCTATATTCTGTTCTATTAATTCTCTTCTCTTATTCTATTCCATTCCATTCCATGAATTGCTT
>CM019159.1:77556-85056 GCA_009733165.1 Naja naja | reverse complement strand
TGTAGGTCATCTAATCCAACGCCCCCCCCCAAGCTAATCCCAAGCTAATTAGAAGGAATTCCTTTATTAACGTTGCCCCCAATGTCCTGGTTACCTTCTGGGCTGGAGAAAAAGTCTCCCAGGAACAGCCTTTGGCTGCAGAGAATCAAGTCCAAAACGTGGTCAACAAAAACTGTAACTATAAGTCCGGAGCTTCCCCGAAGACGGACCGCTGACCACGATCATGCGCGGCTTTGGTTCGTGCTTTGGCGTCGGAGAGCCCCAATCCTTTGGATTGGGGCAGAAGCTGCCTTGTAGGGGTGGCGGAGGAAGGGGAGACCATCAGCTGGGTAGAGGGGAGTCACAAATCCCCTCCCCAGCTTGGCAATTACTCCCTCCCGAAGATGCCTGAAGCAGTGGTCTAAAAAGGCCACCCTGCAGGGGAAGATGAGACTGGAATAAGATTGCACAGGAGAGAGAGAAAGAAGTGAACAGCAGGAGGAATGGGACGATATAATTAAATGGAAGATACCCTCAGGATTAACATTTCAAAGAATCTTTAAGAAAGGATTTACAACGGTGAACAGAAAGGGGAATAAAAAAGGTGTGAATTGTTTTTGATAGTGAGGAGCTTCGAACCTGGAGAGCTAGAAGCTGGAGGAGAAAGCACCTAATTAACTTGGATAAGTATATTTTGATTTTATATAGGCATTAACAAAGCTGAACTATAAAATTGTTAAAGAGAAAATTTAATATCAATTGGATCTGAACTGTTTGGAAGATTGTGGTTTAAAAAACAAAGCTCTGAATAATCGGGGGGAAAGGAAAGAGAAGGTGTGGATTTGTCAGAACGAAGCATGCCATCTGAGTTAAGTTTAATTTGTTTTCTTATAAAGACTCTGTTTCTTAAAAATACAAGGAAAATTGATATAATAAAACAAGAACTTTGAAACATTGAAATAAAGAAAGAAACATGAAGATTCTGCCCTTGGATTAATTTTGATTCTGATATGGATTTGGCATTGGATTAGCTGAGGACTAAAAGTGGACTGTTGGAAACTAATTTTAAAGACATTATTTGGACTAATTAGAAAGCTGTAAAATGGCGATATCTCTTCAGGAATTAAAGATGGAACTTAGAAACATGAAAGAAACATTACAAGAACAAGGTGAAACTTTAGACTTCGTTTTTAATTTTTTTGAAGAGGCAATTGCGGAGTATGAACAACAAAGACAGCGGACAGAAGAGGAGGCGGAGCAAGGAGCCATCTTTAACTACCATCGAGAACAAAGAACTCTGGAAAGAAAGAGGAAAAGAGTTGGGAATAAATAGCGGAGATTTGGGAAATTGAATAAAGAGGAAAATATCCAGAAAATTAAAAAAGGGAAAAAGAACCAGCAGAAATTCGAAGGGTGGAAGGGAGTTATAAAGAGAGAGGGGGTTAAGAAACAGGGGGAGGCAATGATTCTCACCTGCCATGCCAAAGTTTATTTCATTTAAAGATTTCATTTTTTCCTCTATAGATAGTTCCTACTTAGGAGAAGGTTATAAGATAAAGCTAGCCACTGCACAGAGGAACAAGAAAAACCGAATACAGCCACCACGATCAGCTGGGGTAAGTAGGGAAAAAATGTGAATTTGATTTCCATTGAAATCCCACCTTGATACTTGGTACAAGGGGGCTGTGACCCCTCCTTGGGGGAGGGACGGTTTTAATGTTTATTATCGTTATGTTTTAATATTTGGGCTTGTCTTTGGTTTAATGGTTTTTTAAATATTTATTGTTCTGTGTTTTTAGTTGTGAGTCGCCCCGAGTCTTCGGAGATGGGGCGGCATACAAGTTCAAATATAAATAAATAAAATAAATAAATATAGAATAGAATAGAATAGAATAGAATAATGAATGGAGTGGAATACTTTATTGGCCAAGTGTGATTGGACACCCAAGCAATTTGTCTTGGTGCAAATGCTGTCAGTGTACATAAAAGATACATCTGTCAAGAGTCAAGAATCATAAGATATAACACTTAATAATAGTCATAGGATACAATAAGCAATCAAATCATACCAGGAAACAGTCAATATGAACCGTAAGGATACAAGCGACAAAGTTACACTCCTACAGTCACAAGTGGGAGGGGATGGGTGATAAGGAGTGATGAGAAGATTAATAGTAATAGTAATGCAGACTTATTAAATAGTTGGACAGTGTTGAGGGAATTATTTGTTTAGCAGAGTGATGGTGTTCAGGAAAAAACTGTCCTTGTGCCTAGTTGTTCTGGTGTGCAGGGCTCTATAGCGTCATTTTGAGGGAAGGAGTTGAAACGGTTTATGTCCAGGATGTGAGGGGTCTGTAGATATTTTCACAGCCCTCTTTACAGAGGAAAATTAACACAGAAAGCCATTTTCCCCCCAAGAAACTTACAATCAGGAAGTAGGCAGACTAGAAGATTTCCAGGATCTCTTCCAGTTCTGTCATTCTATGATTCTTTGATTAGATGCCCTCAGTTGGGTGTAGACTCTTAGCCACCAAATAGGTGGACTTCCTCTGGGGTGATTTGACCCCAATCTGGCTCCTGAGAGCTTCCAAAATTGCACCCATCACCACTGTAACCAAGATGGTATCCGTAGCTTGACCAAAAGGGTCCTTTTAGACCAGAGGTCTCCAAACTTGGCAACTTTAAGACTTGTGGTCTTCAACTCCCAGAATCCCTCAGCCAGCCTATCTTACTCTCTTGTAATCCCTTCCTCTGCAATCTGTCTCCACTTTAGGAGTTTAAGAAAGAGAGAAAAGCAGGCATGGCTGGTCTTCTTGAAGGTCTAAAACAGGGGTCCCCAAACTTGGCAACTTTAAGACTTGTGAACTTCAACTCCCAGAATTGGAGGATTGGGGAACTGGGAATTGGGGAATTCTGGGAGTTGAAGTCCACAAGTCTTAAAGTTGCCAAGTTTGGGGACCTCTGTTTTAGACTTTCAAGAAGACCATCTCAGCTGTCCTCTTGGCTTCTTCTCCACTCCCAAGGTTGTCCTCACGCCAATGTAATGGATGATGGACCGACATGAAAGAAAAGAGAAGGATACAGCCACCATCGGTAGAGAGAATGGGAACGCAAGACAGGAAGAAACGACATTGTGATCAACGAACACTGCATTGACTTCCTTCCCAACGGAATAACGGCTGGTTGGGGCCCTTTGTATGAATGATCTCATCTTAGCACCTCAGAATGAATAAATGTAAAATATGCACAAGATTCGTGATGCAGTTTGGGATAAATGATCGTCTGATTTCCAGGTGGCCCAACAGGGATCAAAATACTTCCCTAAAAAAAAGGCACAACATTGTTCACAAAGTTTATATTTTTGTGTCTATATATAGGAGGAAGATCAGATTTTTAAAATATTAGAAATTTGAATCTGAATTTTTAAAAATATGGCTGTCAGGTTTCCAGCAGTTGCCCTAATTAAATCGTGAGCCTCAAGCCAACTTTCAAAAATTGAAGGATTTATTAGGAGCAAACATGTCGGCATGATCTGTATGAAGCTGTTGCTATATAAGCCAATGTCATAGCTTATACAGCAACGGCAATGTCCACCTGGGGAGGTCAAAATAGGCAAGATGGCAGACCGTTCACCACAATGTGCCAATTCAAAAATGGTCCCCTTTTACATCCTGCTGTCAGGATTCCAGCAGTGACCCCCATTTAAATCATGAGTCTCTAGCTAAGTTTCCAAAACTTCAAAAGGATTTATTGGGAGTTAACATGCCAGCACTGCCTGGGTGCAGCCAACTCTGAGGCACATAATTCATTGTCACCCTTGACCCTGGTTTTCCCCCACCCCCTGGGTGTATCATAATTCATAATCTCCAATGGGACACATCCATAGCCCAGAGTCATCAATCATGCTCTCTGGTTAGAATTTTGCACAGCAGAAACTTCAGTCACCTAGTTACTATCTCTGAAAACACTTATGGAGTGCACTTTCGGTTTGCAAGCTGCCACACTGCTCCCCCCTCCCTTTCTGTTGGCAACTCTAAAAAGACCCTAGAAAATTGTTGTGAGTTGACATCGCGTTTCACACAACTCCCTTTTCTCATTAAATTATTCAATCAGATACCCATTAGCCTAAACTTCCAACTCGAAAGACATTCGACGGGACATTCTTTTAAGCAGAGGTGGTATTCAGCCGGTTCTGACCAGTTCTGGAGAACCTGTAGCAGAAATTTTGAGTAGTTCAGAGATCTGGTCAATCCCACCTCTGACTGGCCCCTCCAGCCCCATCTAGATGTTAGTTAGAGTTAGTTAGAATTAAAGTTAGATTTAGAGTTACAGTTAGTCAGAGTTGTTAGAGTTAGAGTTGGAATTTTTTATTGGCCAAGTGTGATTAGACATACAAGGAATTTGTCTCTGGTGCAGAAGCTTACTCGTGGAAGGGAAGGCATTAACCTCCTTAGGTAACCAAGCTGGTTTTCTTCTGCATTCCCTTTTCTCAAATCACAAGCTATTCTATTTTGCAATTTATGAATCCGAAGCTGTGTGGAGCCCAGGGCTGTCTATTTAGCCACTCGTGGAAGCCTCAGTAATAAATTTCACAAATGGCCTCCTCAGCAAATCGAAGCTTTTCCCTCTTCTTAGCCGGTTGCAAATCGGTCCCACTGTCCCAGCCTGACTTTTACAAGGAAGATGCGCCAAGGTCTTTGTTACCCTCTGCCTTGGAGCTCGGCCAGGCCTTGTATTCTTTCTCTCATTCTCTTCTCTACAACGCTAGTTGCAACAGCTGGAAAAACATCTGTCTGCAAATCTCTAATACAGGTAATCTCATCGCTGTGATTGGAAGCTTGCTTCTTTTAAAAATCCTATGTGGCCACCATGAACCTGAATTCCCTGCGAATCATCATACGTTGCAGTGAAAATTCAAATGCAGAAGGAAAGAAATAATTGGCAGCAAGCACTTCCTAGTCCCATTTACCAACAGCTCGGTTGTTTATAACAGAATAACCGAGTGGGAAGGGACCTCAGAGGTCATCTAATCCAGTGGTCGCCAACCAGTGGGCTGGGAACCACTGGTGGTCCACGAGAAAATTTTGGTGGTCCGCAGGGAAATGTCTCCCCCCCAAAGCAATTAATCCAGGCTGCATGGAAACACAAGGCTGCGCTGCCCACATGGCCCACAGGAACACAAGGCTTGCATCGCTTGCATTGTGCACAACATGAGGTAGTGAGGAAATGGGGGAAAGGGGGAGGGGAGGAACTTGCCCCACTCGCCCCACGCGCCTGGCCTGGCCACCGGGCTGCTTCTTTCCGCTTCTTTCTTCTTCTGCTTTTGGCTACACGCAAGGAAAGCAGCAAAAGTCTTTCTTTCCCTCCCAAAACTCCACCAGAAAAGAGTCTTTGGGACCCTGCAAGGCCTCCTGCTCCAAGAGGCTGCGCCGGCATGACAAGTCTCACAAAGACTCATTTCTGGCAGCATTTGGGGGAGAGAAAGAAAGACTTCTGCTGCTTCTGCTGCTTTCCTTGCATGAAGCCAAAAGTCTCTCCTCTCTCTTTCTCTCTCTCCCCCTGAGAACAGAGCTGGAGGTGGTATAAATAAAGAGCGATCGATTGGTAGGAAAACAGGGTGGGGGATTTTCCTGCAGACTTTTTTGGGGATTTTCCCAGGGTCTCTGGTCCGTGGGATTTAAAATTACGAGTTTGGTGGTCCCTGAGGTCCAAAAGGTTGGCGACCCCCAAGTCGCCTCAATGACCCTCTAAAAAGATGCAAATGACCAGCTACCTGCAAGGAATATAAATCCTTCCATTCCCCACCATCCAGTCAGAACCAAAGAAGCTTCTTGGGTGAGAAGCGAAACGTCTTCAAAAGGGAAAAAAAACAAGGAAGTCCAGTTGCCTCCTGAAAAAAAGCACCTTTGGGTCATTCATTCTTCCCAAAGGCTTCTATAATTACTTTCCAAAGGCCATCAAATCTGGTGAGTAGTGTTGAACAAAGGCTAGCTACCCTTCAGTTTATTAAGCTTTCTTTATTACTCTAACCAGTTTACAGGAGTAGGTTGCACCTGGTTTGTCTGTTGGTTTCATTTATTTATTTTAAAATGTCTTTGTACAACATCTGAGCTTGGCATCCATTTTTTTTTCTTGTTTACTCCCAATAAAGCTAATGGGAAATTTGCATGTAGGGAAAGCTGCTTGGTTCTTCTGGCATCCTGATAAAAAATTATCACCCTCCATAAATGATTTGCAAGCTGTGTTTCTTAGGCCTTTGTCAAAAGCAGAGATGGGAACCAAGATGGAGAGGAAGGGAGGGAGGGAGGGAGATGAGAAAGGGAGGGAATGAATGAGGGAGGGAGGAAAGAGGGAGGAAAGAAAGAAATGAAGGAAGGATAGGAAGGAAGTGAAGAAGTAGGAAGGAAATGAACAAGGGAAGACAGGAAGGAGAGAAACAGGAAGAAAAGAAGAAGCAGAGAGGCACCAAGGGAGGGAAGGATGGGAATGAGAAGATGGATGGATGGATGGATGAAGAACATGAAGGAGGGAGAAAAGGAAGGAAGGAAGGAGAAAGAAAGGACATAAAGGAGGCAAGAAGGAAGGAAGCAAAGAAATGAGGGAGGACAGGAAGGAAGGAAAGGAGGGGGAACAGGAAGCAAAGGGAAGGAAGGAAAGAAAAGAGGGAGAATAGGAAGCAAAGAATGAAGGAAAGAATGAGGGAGAATAGGAAGTGAAGAAGGAAGGAAGGAATGGAGGGAGGGAGGGAGGGAGGGAGGAAATGAGGGAAGACATGAAGGGAAGGGAAGGATAGGGAAGGAAGGAAGGAAGGAAATAATTAGAAAATCCTTGCTCCTTACCAAATACATAACTATTGCAGGGCTCAGGTGCAGCTTTATTACATAAAACTGGAGCCCAGCTGTTTGCAGAAAATTCACATTTTTATGGCGCTGCTTGGATGCCTGCTCTCTAATTTTCCTTCAATTATTCAAACCTAATTCAGTGCGGGAGAGCTTGTTAGCGTTGTTAGCTTAATCAGATTGCATGTATAATTTCCCTACATCAAGCATTTATGAAGCTTCCTGTGAATAATTTCCAGGAAGGCCATCCCTTTCGGCTTTGTTGTTGAGCCACAAGTCAAGAGAATGCCAGGCAAAAAAATAAAATAAAAAGGAAGATCATTTTTCCTCATGGTTTCAAATGATCACGTGACAATGAATGAAATACGAATGAAAATGCCAAATATCCAGGTGGCAGCAAACGCCCGCAAAGCTCTCATTGTCCTTAATGCACCTTGTGGATGTATGTGGGAAGAATTTATAAATTTATATAGTGTAACTGTTAGAAATATGGTTGCGAAGGGAATCATATTTTTTAAAAAATTACATTAACAGCCTCCGAAATCCTTTAGGCTCATAGCAAACACAACAATCAATTAAACACTTATTTCAAATTGTAAGCATACACAGGCAAACACACAAAGCTCAATTAATACAAAGTAAACATAATTATAAGGCTCGCGGTTCAAGCGAAGACGCTCAA
>CM019159.1:60551-76556 GCA_009733165.1 Naja naja | reverse complement strand
GCTTTTAAGAAGAGACAGGACAACCCCTTGTCTGAAATGGTGCAGGGTCTCCTGCCTGAGCAGGGGGTTGGTCTAGAAGACCTTCAAAGTCCCTTCTGACTCTGTCATTCTGGAGACAGCCTAAGGTTAAAGAATGCAGGTCCAGAAATGTTCCAGCACCGTAACTGAAGCCGTCCTGATTTCAGCAATGGCAATTAACTTCGTGCCCAGCAAATGGAGTTTCCAGCTACTATCACAGCTATTTTTCATGGCAAATAACCAGGGACAGTGAGAGTGGAAAAACACTAATTTCCCAATTTGCACAGTTCTTTCCCTTTTTTCCTTGAAACAAAAGGTCTCCCATAAGGTATAGAAAATTGAAACCGAACAGTTGCTATCTCCACCACTGATCTAAATTCATTTATCACGGAGAAGACACTTTTAAATCCTATTTCAAGGAGCTAAATGTGAAAGCATGGGTCTTGTGATCAGACTGTGCCTTTTCTCTTTTTTTTTCAAAAATCGGGCAGTTCACGGTAATCTGAGCGCCAATCTTTATATAACACGTGTGATTAAATCCCTGCTGTCCACGCACAACATTCAAGAGTCTGGCAGTACGTTCAATAATTTGCTTTTTCTTTCTTTCTTTCTTTTTTTGGAACAACAAAGATTATCAAAAGGAATAAACTTTCGGCAACTGCAGTACATCAGATTCATCCTGAAATCTTACGCTACTTAAATGGGTCTAGAATACAGAACAACAGAGTTGGAAGGGCCTTGGAGGTCTTCTAGTCCACCCCGTGCTTGGGCAGAAACCCTATACCTGTGATGGCGAACCTATGGCACGCGTGCCACAGGTGCCACGCAGAGCCATTTGTGCCGGCATGCGGGCTGCAGGCAAACTTACCTCACTGTGCATGCGCACACCTCACAGCTGATTTTCAGACGGTTTGAGGCCTTTTCACTACCGGGTTGACCGAACCGTGCTCAACCGGTAGCATACCACCATTGCCAAGTCCCTTCCCTTCAGGAACACCCAGCTTTTCCAGCCTCTGCAAATCCCAAGCATCCTCTATTAAAAGCAGGCTGTAGTACTGCCCAGAACTGACCTTGGCTGATAATATTTCCTTTTCTTTAAGCAAGCTAATGCATCGTAACATGCAAGATGTTATTCCAACCTGTCTCTGTGAACTCGGCCTTGGCAACCCACGGCGCTTGGCTGGCTCGTAACTGGCCTCTTTGCTCAGGGTCACCTCCAAATGAAGTGTTGCATGAAGGCTTTTCTTCAGAGCAAGTTCCAAACACGGCCCATGCTCAATGAGCAGAAGGGTTTGCAGGTGCCAAGACCTGGAAAAGCAGCAGCAAATAATGGCAGGGTAACGGCAGGAACCATTTGCACCACTCAGGCAATTCTGAGGACACAGATAAACCTGCAAGTGGCCTCAACGACTCTCTAAAAGGATGCAAATGACCAGCTGTCTGCAAGGAATATAAACCCTTCCATTCCCCCACCACCCAGCCAGAGCTGAAGAAGCTTCTTGGACGAGAAGCGAAACATCTTCCAAAGTAAAAACAAAGAAGTCCAGTTGCCTTTCGAAAAAGCATCTTTGGCACAAGCAAGACCTGGATGACGGAGAATCTCTACACTTTTAGTTATACAAGTTCGGATGAACGCCCTTGGAACGGTGTGGGAGTAGGAATGGATTTCCAGAGAGGAAAAAATTGCAGACTACAGGAACCATTAGCACCACTCAGGTGAGCCTGAGGACACAGATAAACCTGCAAGTGGCCTCAACAACCCTCTAAAAGGATGCAAACGACCAGCTGTCTGCAAGGAGTATCAATCCTTCCATTCCCCACCATCCAGTCAGAAGCTTCTTGGATGAGAAGCGAAACAGCTTCAAAAGAAAAAACAAGAAAGTCCAATTGCCTCCTGAAAAAAGCACCTTTGGGACAACCATGATCTGCAGGACAGAGAATCTCTACAGAATAATGGCAGATGTTTTCAGAGGCACCACCCAGTAGTGCTCCTACGCTCCCCAGACTTTTTCGTATCGAGATAATACGTACGTAAACGTACCCAACTCGTACAAAGTTACCTCAGGGTGGTGTATAAAATGCTGTAAAATATGTAAACTATGTCCTTCATGTTGACTTATCCCCGGCAACTGTTTCCCCTCTGTGAATTTTTGTAAGAGGCGAATGGAAAGAAAGGAGACTCGGCTCGAAATATATCCGAGTGCAGGAATTTTGCTTCCAAAGAAATCGCCATCGTTCGACGCAATCCAAGGCGCTTTCCCCCCCCACCCCCAAAGGGGACCCAGAAAGACAAAAAGGCCGTTCTAAATTATATAACACTTTATTGCAGCATCAGCAAAGATCAGATTTCAGAAGCTGGTGAAGATCGGGTGTGTGGCATTGTTGCTGAGGGCGCATGTGAAATGTTACAAGTTGTACAATCTCATTTGAAAAATAAAAACAAAGTTTACATGCAAAGAACTCAACGGTGGTCAAAAGAATTCCAAAGCGGCGAGGAAAACGGGAACAGAAACGAAAAGTCCGAAGAGCCTACGGATGTGTCCTTCAACCGAATGTCCTACGCGCTACATGAAAGCCAACAAAAAAGAAAGAAAGAAAGAAAGAAAGAAAGAAAGAAAGAAAGAAAGAAAGAAAGAAAGAAAGAAAGATCGCCCCCATTCCCACCCCAAACAACTATAACTAACAAACGAAGATTGTCAAAAGAAAAAAAACTGACCGGAGAAAAACTTTTTATCTCAATTTAGAAAAATAAAAATTTTACTTTTCTGCCAACTATTTTTTTTTTCCTTTTTTCTTCATTTTTTTTTAAATATGTAGACACAGAGGCGTATCAACCCATGAAAGTCAACAGAACATTCAGCTCCACTTCCTGGCATCTGTCTGTCGTGCTGACTGGCACATTTTGGTTTTTCAATGATGCTTTGAATGAGCTCCTCATTTCAAGACCCTTCGCTGGTGTCAGGCTGTTCGAAGCAACTTTTGGTCAATGCTCTCCCTTTTTTCTCTCTCCCCCTTCCCATCTACCTGCGACCTTCTGGAGAACATCCCACTTCCTTGTTTCCTGGTTCCTTCAACTCTCTCGCTCGCCCTCCCACGCCACCTGGAACAGACCACGCTTTCCTCTCAGATCACCGCCTTCTAAGGAAAATATCCTGCATTTTGGTAAAATCAGTTGCTGCTTTGCTTCTCCTGGGTGGTGGGTGGTGTGTGTGTGTGTGGGGGGGCTTTACCAGTCCTTGTTTTAGGACTTCTCTAGAGCAGGCCTGCGTCCCTCCCAAAGAAAGCACTATCTCCTGGCACTCTGCCATGCGTCGTTCCGTGAAAACGCCACTTCTAAGTTTATTACTGATTATTCTTATTCTTAATTCTCCCCCCCTCCCCCAGACTTAGCCACCAAAACTGTCTCTCTCTCTCTGTTCCAGCGTTAATCCGTCTTATTTCTTTCTTTTTTTAAAAAAAGTTGCTCTTATTTTAAGTTGTAACTGAACTGCTCCACCGGTCAAGTTAACCATCTCATTTATTCCGTTCTCATGAAAAGGTTAACCCTTGCAGCACACGGTTTCAAGATGCTTTTTTTGTTGTTGTTGGTTGGTTGGTTGGTTTGGTTTTGACAGGCCATGACTGGAAGCTTCCACTATTTTCTGTTTTTGTTTTGTTTTTGTTTTGTTTTAATAAGAGGCTGGTGCATCCTGCTCTACGGCCCCCAGCCTGCCCATCGCTCAACTCTCTTTTTAAGACTTGACATGCTCAGATGTGTCCGCTGCTCTCGGTTTAATTGCTGGAGGACTCCACTAATCCATAACCTTGGAGATACGGGACCTGATGTGAGATGACTCTTGCGGCTGGATCAACGTCTCCTGGGAGGGACAAGGAGGGGAAAAAAGTCAGAAGGACGGTGGGCAGAAATGTATTCGATTGAGTGTATGAGGTGGTGCAAGTCCTGGTGTCAGCCCTGAAGCCTGTTGTTGCCTGCCAGCTCCGCCGGCAGCAGATCTAGATGATGAGGAGGTTGGGGAAGACGTTGGACCAGTGATGGAGTCTGGGAGAAGGCTCTGATGGATGTTCTGTGTTGGACACAGAGAAAGAGCCACTTCCCAGCCACCGGAGGAGAGGCAGCTGCCTTTGGAGGCTGAGATAAGTGGGGAGGAAGAGCAGCTGGGGCCTGTTCCAGATGCATGTATGCACAGAGCTGTAGGAGAGGGGGACAATGGAGGTCAAGGAGTCGACTCGGGAAGCAAAGCACACATGGATGCTGAATGGCCCTTCCCTGGCTGGGGAATAAATAAAAGGAAAGGGGCCTGGTGGTTGTAGGAGACCACAGTTCAGAGTTCTGAAGATTTGCTCATCGTGTTTCGTGCCACAGAGACTGCTTGCCAGAACTTAATTTGCAGCTTTACCGCTGGGAGCTCACGGCCTGGCAATTATCGCAAGGAACTGATAAGGTCTGTTACGGCAGTTAACGTCTTTGAAGGACTATGGCGGGGGAATGCCATTAATTCACAGGAGATAAATAAAGAGGGAGTTTTCAGGAAAAGGAGTCTGTTTCTTGCTTCTGCTAAGGCTGGGTGTCATGCCCCTGTTGGGAGTCTGACTCCAAGGGAGAGGAGGAACAGCCGACAGGGAGTGGAAGTGTGGCTTCGGAGATTGTGGAGGAGGCTGGGGAAGGGCAGAGGCCGGCTGAGCAGTCAGAGGAAGACCCAGGCCCATCCCCTCTTCATCCTAGGACACGCAGGGAGCAGCGGATAAGGGAGAAACATGAATGGCGTGGTCTACAGGGGAGGAAGGGGCCCTGATCCCCTTCATGGGCTGCAGCTGTGAGGACTGTTTAAAAGGACAAACTGCACATGGCCCAGTGCTGGAAACAAAGCGTGTTTTATTCTAGTCGGAGCTTATCTGTGTTTTGGCTTCCTCCCAACTGGGGTGACTGAGTTATCTGGTAGAAGTCTGCAATTAATCATCCGGCCTGCCATAGTAATTCCTTCAGTGTGCATTGTGTTTGGTTTTATTTGAATTAACTTTGGGTGCAGACTGCATTTACTTCCTTCGTAAACTGTTTTCTTTAAGAGTTTGATTTCCAGCTGAGGATAATTGGACATTGGGACCAAGTTGGAGGCATTGAAGGAACTTTTCTATTTCTGTGACTTGGTTATTTTGTGTCACACCCTGGGTTACCACACTGGGTCAGAACAAAGCCATTTTGGGGACAACTTCAGGGATGCCACATGAGGCTGAGTGGAGCTGGGGGAACAGGAGGGGGGGAGGCAGAGATAGATGGGGGGATGTGTAGCCAAAATAACATTATTTCATGTGGGAGCCAAGGACATTCCACCAGGTGTTGAAAAGGTGTGGACCAAAAGCCCGGAGATGGGACTGGGACCTGATTGGACCATGTGATGGGCATGTGACGGGGGGGCAGCAAAAACTTTGGGTTTCGATTTCGGTGGAGAAAACCTTTGGGCCCTTCAGTTTTCCCCAGCTGTGCTAATATGACCATTCCTAATAAATCAAAACTCTTTGTGAGTTCTGGTGTGCAAAGTCTTGCTCAAGGATACTATATCCCTTTAAAAACTACGTCTCTGTTCTGAAATCAGGAGCGGTGCAAAAACTTCAAAACCACAGAATAATCCAATTTTATTCCCTGGATCACGGGTGTCAAACTCAATTTCATTGAGGGCCACATCAGGGTTGTGTTGGGACCTCGGGGGCCCGGGGTGGGCATGGCCAGCTCAACATCACTCGTGTTGGGGCCGTTTGTGGTAGCCCAAGTGTTTGGCCAGCGAAAACTGGCTCCCGAGCTCCGTTTTCGGCCATGACAGCCTCCTGCAACCCTCTGTGGCGTGCAGCCCTGTAAAAGCTCCATTTTTTTGCTGGCACAGATACCACAGGCCAGTCCTTCACTGTTTTCAGGGCAGCCCCACGGGCTGGATCTATGCACCCTATGGGCCGGATCATCCCCCCCGGACCTTGACTTTGACCCCCCCCCCGGATCCTTACCTTCCACCAGTTTTAAAGATGAGATCGGCATTAGGGGCTCCCTTAGGATGCTGGTACCGAGGTCGCCGTTCTCGGTTCGTATTTGCTGGAGCTGGCCGCTGAGCCAAGGATTGCATCATTTCTGCAGATGACAAATTGGGTTATTTTTAAAAAAATAAATAAATTGAAGGGCGAGGGAGAGCACCGTCTATTCTAAATTACAAAGAGACATTTCTGGAAAGCATCAGAAACCCTGCAATTCCCTCAACGAACGAATCCCGCCATTTGATGAACGATGAAAGACTTCGTGGGCAGAAATTTGCAATATTCGGGGTGGGGAGAGGACAAAAAAGATCTCGGCGGCAGGTGAAACAATCACGACCAAGAATCTGTTTCCAGCACAAGCACCGGCTGTCGTTTTCTCCGTTGTAATTTTGAACTGTCACTAAATGGAGGGTTGCAAGCCGAGGACTAGCGGTATAAAGCAGTGATGGCTAACCTTTTGGTGCCGAGGGCTCAAACATGCGGCCAACCCAAAAACACAATGCGAGTGCCCCCTCCCCATGCATGCACCCCGCCCCTCCGCGCCCATTTCGGCTCCCAGGTTGGTGCAAGCAGCTTTCCAGGCCCAAAATGGGGCGCAGGTGGGAGCGTGCAGCCCCCAGGTTGGTGCAGGTGGCTTTCCAGGCCCAATGGAGCGGTGGGGCCCTGCAAATTGCGATGCAATGCGGAGGGATGGGATTCTATCCGTTCGCACCTATTCTCTAGAACCGGTTGTTAACATTCTAAGCAGTTCGGAGAACCAGTTGTCAGAAGAAATTACTGGCCTAATCCTGTAAGGAAGGCAGGAAGGAAACATTCTGGTGTTGCTTACAGAAGCTGCCTCTCCGTTAACCCTTATTACATTCTTGGCAGGACTAGACTTCCTGTCTCAGGAACTTCTCTGGAGTTTTTTCCCCCCTCCTTTGCTGGTACTTTGCTTGTGTGGAGTGACCATTCAAAGTTACAGTGGCACTGAAAAAAGTGACTTATGACCATTTTTCACACTTACGACTGTTGCAGCATCCCGACAGTCACGCGAGGCCAGGCGAGGAGATGTGTGCCTCAATTTGAGTGATATTGAGTTGGCCACACCCAGCCAATAACCATGACCACCAAGCCATGTCCACCCAATTACATGACCCCTAAGCCACGCCCACCACCTAAGCCACGCCCAAACCGGTTGTTACAAATTGTGAATCCCACCCCTGAATGCGAGCGCCCACACATATATGCCCCCCCCACACACACATATGCCTCCCTCTTGCATGCGCCCCACCCTCCACGCATGCCCGGCAGAGACCCGAAAAGCAGTGGTTTGGTTGGAGGGGAGCGCGCATGTGCGGTGGAGCCAGGCTAGGGGGATGGCTGGCATGCCCGCAGAGAGGGCTCTGCGTGGCACCTGTGGCACATGTGCCATAGGTTCGCCAACACGGGTATAAGGCTTTGAACAGTAGCCCCGCCCTTAGCCCTACCTTGATAGTCCTCTTGTTCCTGCCGCTCGTTGATGTCCAAGGTTAACTTTTTCATCCGCATGCGCTCTTCCTGTTCGGCCTGCTGCTGGTTCCAGTGATTGGCAGCCAGTTGAGAAGACATCGGCACATTTAGGATTTTAAACTGAAAGAGCAGAAGCCAGTCTAAGAATCCCAAGAAAAGAAGACATTCCTGACTAAACGTCGCCTTACAGGGCAAGGGAAGGGGAATTATCCTGTCATTGGCACCACGGCTTGGCATGTTACAGGTCCAGGGCATTTTGAGAACTGTATTTGGGACGTGTGAATAGTGGAGTGGTGGCCTAGGGGTGTAGTTCAATGCTAGGCAGCGGCAGATGTTTGCCAATCAGGGTGGAAAGAAAAAAATATCTGCTGTGAACTCTGCCTAGGCATCGGGAAGGGCATCCGGCCAGTAAATGCTCAGCTCCATCCCGTTGCCCTGACTTTACTTTGAATTAAGGGTCATAAAAAGAAGGGGAAAAGAATTGTGTGACTAAGAGTACAAAAACTCAGTCTCTTTAATTCCACCTAATTACATGAAAAGGAGTCTCATCTGGGAAAAGCAATCAATATCTGCTGTCCTCTGATAGATGAATATCAGAGGCGCATCCTTTACCTGCTGCTTGTTGCCTTTCCGGGTCAGCATGACAAACGGCATGGTGTCTCCGGATTCAGACTCCCCCTCCCCACCCCCGAGGGGAGGCCCCTTCTTCAGCTGGCTCTTGAGGTGCAGAGGGATGGCCACGTCCAGCTGGTGCACTTTCACCGACTCGCCGCTTCTCTGCTGCAAGGTGGGGTGAGGAGGGGGGGAGCAAAGACAAAGAGACCCAATGGAAATGCCTGGAAGCCAAGAGAAGAGGTGTGGAGACCATAGCTTGGTCCTCAACACCGATAAGACCAAGGAGCTTATAGTGGACTATAGAGGGAAGAGATCAGACCTCCAGCCCTTACTTATTCGTGGAGACTGATTGGAGTTTTAAGTTTCTGGGTGTTGCCCTAAAAGAGGACCTGACCTGGGGGGCTCACATTGCAGCCCTGGTCAAAAGGGCCTTGGTGGTGCAGGCTGTTAAATGCCTAGCACTTAGTTCCAGCTGCCTGCAATTATTGCAGGCTCGAATCCCACCAGGCTCAAGGTTGACTCAGCCTTCCATCCTCCCAGGGTAGGTAAATTGAGGACCCAAGATTGTTGGGGGCAATAAGCTGATTTTTGTAAAATGCCGCTTAGTAATAATAAGCAGGCATATACCTGACCTGGGGGCTCACATTGCAGCCCTGGTCAAAGTAAATTGAGGACCAAGATTGTTGGGGGCAATTAGCTGACTTTGTAAAAATGCCGCTTAGTAATAATAATAAGCAGGCATATACAATGGAAGGACGGCTATTGCTGAGCGCATTGGGTTGTATCCAAAAAATTGTAAGCCGCCCTGAGTCTCTGGAGAAGGGCGGCATATAAATGTAATTAAAAAAAAAAACCTGACTGTGTCAAGGAAGGTCGTAAAGTGGGGCAAAACATGCTTCACGAATGTCTCGTTTAGCAACAGAAACTTGTGGTCATATGCCGAGAACCACCTGCATCTGTATTCCTCCAACTTAATGACCGCAGCCAAGTTTCAAAAGATTGGAACCATTCCACCGTCATTTCAAGAAAAAGGGAGTTGGGTGAAACGCGATGCCAACTCACAAAAAATTTCTAGGGTCTTTTTAGAGTTGCCAACAGAAAGGGAGGGGGGAGCAGTGTGGCAGCTTGGAAATCGAAAGTGCATTCCACAAATGTTTTCAAAGTTAGTAACTAGGTGACTGAAGTTTCTGCCATGCAAATATCTAACTGGAGAGCCTGATTGATGACTCTGGGCTATGGAGGTGTCCCATTGGAGAATATGAATTATGATACACCCAGAGGGTTGGGGGGAAACCAGGGTCAAGGGTGACAATGAATGATGTGCCTCAGAGTCGGCAGACAGTGCCAGACATGTTAACTCCCAATAAATCCTTTTGGAGTTTTGGAAGTTTGGCTCAAGACTCAGGATTTAAATGGGGGTAATGGCCGGAATCCTGACATGCAACACTTTTCCACAATTGAATTAAAAATCAATCCGTACCTGTAAATTTTCCAGCATCATTTTATCCAACGCCTGAATAAAATCTTCATCTTCGGCGCAGGGGACCCGTTTCAGCCCACCTCCTTTAATCATTACTTCCTGATATTATATATAAATATAAATATAAGAGGATGAAAAAAGAAATCAGCACCATTATGGGGTTTTTTTTTTGGTTGATGTATATTTTCTGCCAAGTGGAAAAGGCCAACAGATTGGATTTCTCCCGTAAAGAACCTGGCTGTCTATGGAGATTCTCGGCCATCCATATCATGGATTTCATTTCCAGTGCCAGACTATATATTTTAAAAAAAAACAACCCAATTCAGGGAAGCATCATGCTCTGCCTTCTGTAAAAGAATGCACACCCTGCATACATTTTGTTCTGCTGAAATCCCCAATTGTTAGCTACGTGACAGTGACTCAGGAGTCATTGTGCTGATGCTACACTTGTTTTTACCTAGAAGAGGAGGGTGGTGTCCACGTATTCCCCAAAGCACCTGAGGGGGGCAGGACAAGAAGCAGTGGGTGGAAACTCATCAAGGAGAGAAGCAAACCTGGAACTAAGTTTCCTGGCAGTGAGAATAATTGATCGGTGGAAACGCTTCCCTCCAGAGGTTGTAGCTGCTCCGTTGCTGGAGGTTTTTAAGAAGACACTGGACAATTCTCTTGCCTGGAATGGTATAGAATCTCCTGCTTGAGCAAGGGGTTGGACTAGATGACCTCCAAGGTCCCTTCCAACTCTGTTATTCTTCCTTCCTTTCATTCCTTCCTTTTCCTTCCCTTCATTCCTTCCTTTCCTTTCTCTCCTTTTCTTCGATCTCCTCCCTTTCTTTTCATCCTTCCTTCTTCCATCCTTCCTTCCTCATTCATTCCACTCATCATTCATTCATTTCATTTCCTTTTCATCATTCATTCGTATCATTCATTCCCATCATTCATTTTCATAACATTCCTTTATCATCTTCCCGTCATTTTCCATTATCCTCTCATTCATTCCCGTCATTCCATTTTCCATCATATATTTGTTTCATTCCATTTCATTCCCGTCATTCGGATCCTCCTCATTTTCATTCATTAAATTCCCAGATTGCCTTTCCCATCATCATTCCATCCGATCATTCCTTTCCATCCCTCTTGTTTCCATTCATTCCTTTTCCTTTCATTCCATCATCCTTCCATTCCTCCTCCTTCCTTCCTTCCTTTTCTTCCTTCCCTCCTTCCCTTTCCTTTCCTTTCCTTTCCTTTCCTTTCCTTTCCTTCCTTCCCCACCACTGGAGGCTTTTAGAAGACTGGACAACTGGAATGGGTCTCCTCTTGTGGGCTAGAAGACCTCCAAGGCCCTTTCCAGTTCTATTATTCTATAATTGTCTAGCAAGAGCATCCAGCAGCCCTGGATAAGAGTCTTGAGTTAAATCTGCAGGACTCTTTTATCTCCCGATGCAATTTGATTGTTTAGATCCAGCTGTCTTCTCTGAGACTTGGGAGAAGCTGGCCCTTCCTGCTTTGAAGGGACAGTTTGTACCAGAAAGCATTAGAAACACACCCTCCGTTCCACTGGCTGTCTTGAGACAGCCCTTCCTTTGAGCACAAGTGACACACAAACGTCGCATCTTCTACAGCCGGAGCCTTTTAAAGCAAAGGCACTAATTCTGCTAAAGCCCTGGTCCTTTCTTTTTATCCTTCCAAGCAATCTCTCGCAGGGAACTTTCAAGGGGGAAACAGCACCAGCCATTCTAAGATGGGGGCATCAAGTCAAGTCAAGTTAAAGAGTTTATTTGATCTTTCTCTCTCCCAGATTTTTATTCCTCTGCTTCTTGAGCTCAGCTTGCCTGGAGATTAATGACTATTAATGATTCCCAATGCCATCACTCTGCTAAATTAACTCATTCCCATAACACTGTCAAGCTATTTACTAAGACTGTATGACTTATCCTTCTCATCCTTCCTATTACCTATCGCCTCCCACTTATGACTATAACTGCTTGTATCTTTACAATTTATATTGTTTTGTTTCCTAGCATGATTTGATTGCTTATTAGTAACCTATGACTATCACTAAGAGTTCTATTATGATTCGTGATTAATGTATTTTTTTCTTATGTACACTGAGAGCATACGCACTAAAAAACAAATTCCTTGTGTGTCCAATCACACTTGGCCAATCAAGAATTCTACTCTATTATGGCACTCTATTTACCTATATAGATGTTCTCACTCTAAAACTATTGATAAGATATTATGTGTTTGCAGGTGTTTTTTTCCATGTTTATGAGAAACTAAAGCGAATTGATTTTTCCTCCCAAAACTAATTTTGTATGCGGTCTGTTTGAACACTAAGCGTTGTCTTTTTTTAAAGAAAAAAAATATACCGTGTTCTCTTCATCCGTTTCATTCTCCTTATTAGAGTCAGTAAGATAATCGGTATTTTCTTCCTCTTCCTCTTCTCCTTCATCATCATCATTCTCCGACCCCTCCTGAAAAGATCAAGAGATTTAACGCACAGCCCAAAGCCTCATTTTAGGGTGAGTGATGCCAATTATTATTATTTATTTATTATTTATTTATTTATTTATTTATTTAGACTTGTATGCGCCTTCTCCCAAAGGACTCAGGGCAGCGAACATACAAAAAGAACATATGCAATAAAAATAATTGAATAAAAACAAGTCTAAATTACAAAGAACAGCTAAAACGATAAAATTACAATGATAAACAAACTATTAAAACTACCCGCCCCCGTGGTCAATCCAGGCCGGCCTGCTGAAACAGCCAAGTCTTCAGGTCTCGATGAAAGGAGCGGAGATCCGGGGCCAAACGAAGATCCGCAGGAAGCTGATTCCAGAGGGCAGGCACTCCCACAGAAAAGGCCCTGGCCCTGGGAGCCGCCAGCCGACAATGCCTGACCGACAGAATCCGAAGGAGGCCCCTCCTATGGGAGCGCACGGGGCGATTGGACTGTGATGCAGGCAGGAGGCGTTCCCGCAAGCACCCTGGACCCAAGCCATTTAGGGCTTTATAAGTTGTTACCTACACCTTGAAGGAAATTGAAATTACCATTCCTCAAAGCTTTCACTGCACAAGCTTTGCTGAACTTAATCTAAGAACTATTACAACTAAGAAGAAATTTCCTGACGGTTAGAACAATTAATCAGTGGAACAACTTGCCTCCAGAAGTTGTGAATTCTCCAACACTGGAAGTTTTTAAGAAGAGATTGGATAACCATTTGTCTGAAGTGGTGTAGAGTTTCCTGCCTAGGCAGGGGGTTAGACTAGAAGACCTCCAAGGTCCCTTCCAACTCTGTTATTCTATTCTATTCCCTATTCTATTCTATTCTATCCTATTCTATTCTATTCTATTCTATTCTATTTCAGTCTATTCTATTCCCTATTCTATTCTATTCCCTATTCTATCCTAATCTCTATTCTATTCCTAATTCATATTCTATTCTATTCCATTCTACTCTATTCACAATATTTTGGGAATCGTGCCAGAGCTATTTCAAAATTCACTCCAAACTTAATTATCTAGTCCAGTTGTTCCTGACAGAAAAATCAGAAGGTATGGGATTCTAATGAAATCTGCGTATAATGGTTCAGAGAATCACAAAATTACCGATGTTCTTAATTGGATTTCAGAAACTACCCTTCGACAATACTCTATTTAGTAAATTATCACAGCTGGGAGGAGCAGAATCGCCATCGGATGTGGTTAAAGATGGCAGCCACATGGTGCAAGCAAATTTCCACCTTCTTTGCAGGTGCCCCTGGATTATTACTATTTTTTTTAACTATATCCTGTGTGAACACCCTGGGCGGGGATGAGTACGGCCTGCTCTTCCTTGCTTGCCCAAATCTATAGATAATACGACTCCTCAGTTGTGCTGAGTTGTAGGCTTTACACATAACAGATATTTGTTTGGGAATTGGAAGCAGTTGGCCAACAGGTCTATCAGCCGCTCTTCCAAGCTGTATTTAAGAAAGTTAAGAGCAGAGAAAATCACCTCCTCTTCTGGCTCGTTTATTTCGCTTTCATTTCCAGATTGTTCTTCGATCTCTACTGCACCTTCCTCTTCATCCTCATCCTCCTCCAGGTTCTCTCCTTCAGTCATGGAATCCTTAGAGTCTTTGTCATTCATGAGACCTAACGGGGGGGTGGAATGAAAGAAGAAACAAAGATGTGGGGGAGGGTTTAAATTGAAAGTTTTACAAAAAGCAGAAAAATGAAACACGGACCAATAAAGAGAAAGAGAAAGGAACAAGGGAGGACAGGAAAGAAGGAAGGAAGGAAGGAAGGAAGGAAGGAAGGAAGGAAGGAAGGAAGGAAGGAAGGAAGGAAGGAAGGAAGGAAGGAAGGAAGGAAGGAAGGAAGGACAGGAAAAAAGAGGAAGGAGAGAGACAGGCAGGAAGGAAGGAAAGAAAGAAAAAATTCCGATTTACTTTGCGGTAAGTATTAAGTACAATTACAAAATAATTTCTTACTCGATGATTACAAAAAAAAAAAGCTCACTTTTTTTTCTAGTTACCCAGGGATTTTTACCCCAGAATCAAAATCACAAATCCTAAGTGCACTTTTTCCATTTCACACAAAAAGTCTATAATGGGTTTTCAGACAACCAGATAAATGTAGGGTGTTTTTTTTTTATTTTTTTCTCTGGAAAAAAAAGAAGAATTTAATTTAACCCTCCCTGTAAATTCCATCGTCCCTTCACTGTGGGTTGTGTCGCACCTTGCCACTTTGGAGTGTATTAATAGCCTCAGGGCAGTTGTCTGTGACTTTTTTTCCCCTAGTCTGTGGAGACTAAGAAAATTCTCTGGCTTCAGTTGTAACAACAGTGATGAAGACAGGCATTTAAAAAAAAGAAAACTCCAAAAATTATGATCTGGCTTAATTACAAGGAGGCTGGCAGCACTGACATCAATGGGACGTGCCCTGAACTACACCAAGCTGCCCAAGTTGAAATCACTGCCATTCTGAGTATATGCTGTGTGCTTTTGAAGAGGGCAAATGGACAGGTAACAAAAAAGGAATTGTTATCACTGGGAATTTGTTTTGTTTTTTATCCACAGCCACAATTTGCCTTCTGGTTACTCAAATAACGCACCTGAGAGCAGGAGAAGCAGCAATGGATGGAAACACATCAAGGAGAGAAGCAACTTAGAGCTAAGGAGAAACTTCTAACAGGGAGGAAAATTAACCAGTGGAACCATTTAGCTCCAGAAGTCGTGGCTGCTCCGTCAGTGGAAGTTTTTAAGAAGAAATTGGACAGCCATTGGTCTGGAATGGTAGAGGGTTTCCTGCCTGAGCAGGGGGTTGGACTAGAAGACCTCCAAGGTCCCTTCCAACTCTGCTGTTCTATTCTAAATCCACCCTTTTGCCTCCTGCATTGTGGAAGAATCGATAGAAATATCGTTTATTATACCCCATACCCTTATTATTATCCTGATCTCCTCTACCTGCCTATTAGACTAACGGTATTCCCACCCTCTATGAAGGGAGTTCCTCACTGTAAAAAAACAAAACTAAAATGAAAACACCAAGGTGAATTTTAAGATGGATTTCATCTGATTTCTGGGGACCGCCATGTTGTTTTCACGATGCTAATGAATGAGCTCTGCTTTCTAAAGGGGTCTAGAATCTTCCAGAGGATTAGGCCAAGATGAATGGTCTTGCAGCAGCTCTTTTGAGGAAAAGTAGAACAATTCTCCTTTTCCTTCGGTAGTTCTTCAAGATTTCTCAAAGGAAATTCCTAAGGGCTTGGCTGGTTTCTGGAGATTCAAGCTTATTTGAAGTAAAGAGAGAGCGTCCCCTAAAATATTTGTTATAGTCTCATTTCCTAATCCTGTTCCTTTTCCACTATTCCTCAACGTACGACCACAATTGAGGCCAAATTTTCTGTTGCTAAGTGAAACACCTGCTAAGTGAGTTTTGCCCCCGGGACACCGCAACGGTCATAAATATGGGACAGTTGCCAAGCCTCTTGAATTCTGATCATGTGATCGTGGGAATGCAGCCAACGGTCGTTAAGAGTGAAAAACGGGCGTAAGTCCCTTTTCCCCCCCAGTATCGTCGTAACTTCGAACGGTCATTCATTGGACTGTTGTTAAGGCGAGGGCTACCTGTGGTGGAATATACATCTTCTTGATGAAGAAGATGATGATGAAGAAGAGGAAATTGGACTGAGGGCGATTATTATATTATATTATATTATTATATTATATATTATTATATTATTATATTATATTATATTATATTATATTATATTATTATATTATATTATATTATTATATTATATATTATATTATATTATTATATTATATTATGCCAGATCCAGATCATTTCACCTCAGGTTATTTTTAGCTTCAATTAGGCCTTGGTGGCCTTG
>CM019159.1:32832-53606 GCA_009733165.1 Naja naja | reverse complement strand
AACGAGAGCTTTGGCAGGAAGCAATGAGTTCGCCTGGTCGGTTCAAGCTTTGAAAAGTTCTGGTTGACTCTGTGTCAAGTTTGGCCTTGCCCTGCTTCTGGCAAATTCGTTCTCTGGCTGCATTCCAAGTATGATAAGGTGGGTGTTTCTAAACATTCCCTTGAAAGACTGTTTGCGAAGCCTTGCAGGCTGGGAATGAACGTAATTCACAGCCGTGGAAATAAAAGAGGTTTTGCCGGGACTAAGATTGGGTTTTATGCTTTCTAAGGAAGCCGAGGTCAGAACAGGTGGAAAGGGTCAATCTGGAAAAAAAAGCAGCATACCGTAAGTCCCACTCCTTTTATGCAAGCATGGCGATGTCACTCACTCATTCCCAAAGGGGCGGAGTTTGCAGGATCCCGTGCTTTTGTCGTTTGGACAAGAGCAGCAGGTAGGTGCCTGCAGATGTTCGCAGTCAAGACAGTGTGACAATTGTCAACTCATAAAATATTTCTCTGGTCTTTTTAGTTGCCAACAGAAAGAGGGGGGTAGAGCAGTGTAGCAGTTTGCAAAACTGAAAGTGCATTCCATAAATGTTTTCAAAGATAGTTTCTAGGTGACCGAAGTTTCTGCCGTGCAAAATTCTAACTGGAGAGCATAATTGATGACTCTTGGCTATGGATGTGTCCCATTGGAGAATATGAATTATAATACACCCGGGGGTGGGGAGAAAACCAGGGTCAAGGGTGACAATGAATGATGTGTCTCAGAGTCGGCTACACCCAGGCAGTGCCAGCATGTTAACTCCCAATAAATCCTTTTTAAGTTTTGGAAGTTTGGCTCAAGACTCATGATTTAAATGGGGGGTAACTGCCGGAATCCTAACAACAATCTTACATTGAAAACATTGGAGCTCTTCTCTGTACCCAGAAAAGTCATTCCAATCCCCGCCACGCATCGCCTTGAGCCATTCACAACCAGGCAGCAGAAAGATGGCATGTCATAGCGTAAGCACAAAGCGATCGCATTCCTCCCTTGTGCAAGCAGCGGGGAAAGCGTGAGTGTGCGCACTTCATTTGGCGGAACCATTCCCTCCCCTCCGATCCGCAAAACCAGAAAAGGTTGGGGGGAACCCTGCTTTAGTTGATTCAAACTGGGGCACCCCAGATCTTAAATCTTGCTCTTGACAAGAGCCCCACCCCAATTTTCCATGGATATTCTTACTGGGTTGTTTTTTCCCACCCCAATGCCAACATTTCCCCAGATTACATTTAAGCATCTTCTCTTATGTGATATCCACCTTCTCTACTTCCCCTTTAACCCTCAGTTGAAGAACTATTTTCAATTTTTTTTTTGTTTTGCTTAACTTTCCTTCCCCTTTTGAGGTTTTCAGGGGGACAAAATAACCCTTAAAAAATTCAGTATTTGGAACAATCCAGGCCAACTACGGTCAAGGCCAGCACCAGACAAGATTACTGCTTCTGAAGCACTAAAAGATACATTAAAAAGTACCTGTGAGTTCATTAATTTTCTTAAGCAACTGTTGAATGTCATCTTCCACCTGTTTGATTTGTCTCGAGTATGTGCTCTGGCCCTGGGTTGGAAAAAGATTTACAGAGTTTGAGGGAAATGAGGAATATTTGTGTCAAAAAGGGGCTTTTTCAGGTGGCAACTGGACTTCGTTTTTTTTTCTTTGAAGACGTTTCGCTTCTCATCCAAGCAGCTTCTTCAGCTCTGACTGGATGGTGAGGAACGGAAGGATTTATATTGAAATTCTTCCATCCTCCACCCTTCAGTCAGAACCGAAGAAACTTCTTGGATGACAAACGAAATGTCTTCAAAGAAAAAACAAGTCCAGTTGTCTTTTGAAAAAGCACTTCTGGGACAACCATGACCAGGATGATTGAGAATCTCCACAGACATAGACAACTTTTATTAAGCACTAATAAAATGTAAACGATGAAAAATCAATAAAATCTTTTTTTTAAAGACATTTGTGTTACAACCAAATTCCTGTGATTCCTCTTAAGTTAAAGACTGTCTATACTTAACTGTTTTTATTCCTTTTTCCCCTTGTAACTACAATTCTGTGTGTGTCTGTATATAAAAACACGAGGACAATGCTCTATGCATTTGAAGCTAGAAAGGAACCAAAATATATTTGAAAGTCAAATAGTCTTTAAAAGACCGTAAAGCACTTTCTCGATTCAAGTTACAAAAAGCTACAAAACATTAATGTGAATATTCTTCTGGAAACTTTTATCTATTTGTTTAATGTAGATGCTTCACAAATGTTTCATTATAACCAGTTCTCAAAGTAATCCTGAAGTGCTACCTGATTACTTACGTAAGTTTTCAAGAGGGCGATGTCACCTTCATCCAAAGCTGAGAGATATAAGAGAGATAATTTAGAAAAATAAAAGAATGACATTTTACTTTGTTTCCGATTAAAAACCAGGCTATTACAGTCACTCCATTTTATCACCAGTACTCATAAAACCTTAAAGAACAACAACAATCCTTGAACTTTTAAACTCAGTTACTGAGGACTAACACACTATCTCTGGGAAATCAGTTCCAAGCCTCCATTACACTTCCTGTAAAGTCATATTTTTCTAACGTTAGAACTCAACCCACCTGGTGGAAGAAAAAGGGCATAATATATGATTTTTAAAAATGCTCCATTAACGCAAACAAACAGTTTTACATTCTTTTAGCATCTTGAGATCTTCTCACTTTTGCCAGGAATAAGACAATAAAATTACAAGGATCCTTTGGTGCTCTCTGATGTTGCTTGTTTTGCAGATGGTTCATGACCCAACTACCGCAGCTTCAAAATAAGACACTGTCTTATATTTTTATTCAAAACACACTAGGTCTTATTTTCGGGTAGGTCTATATATTTATGGTGCCAAATAGTGGGTGGAGTGTGTTTTAAAGGGGTGCATGTTGCTCCCTGAAAAGTCTTCCTGGAACTGGAGATTTACACTAGGTCTTATTTTCGGGGTAGGTCTTGTATTAGGGCAGGTTTAGAAAATAGTGCTAGGTCTTACTTTTGGGGTAGGTCTTATTTTTGTGGGAAACATTAGGTAACAAATATTCTTCTTTATTTAATACAATAAAATTATGCTGTACTCTCCAACCTCCTAGCTTTGTTTCTCCTCAGATGCTGTTTTGAACTAACCCCCCAACTATAACAAGGTTTTCATGGAACTTATGGTTACATCCGCAGGACAGGAGTTTAGAGAAGCATGGGGTTATTTATATAATAAATGCCCTTCATTTTTCAACTTGGCCTACAAATCTCACGTTTTACACTTGGGGCGACTGGCTATATCCGAAGGAGCCCAGCCAAAGCATCTGAACGAATGGAGACGCGCGTTTCAAAACCAGCCCGTGACTCCGCCCCACTTTGGCTGCATTCACACAACACGCCAGATCCGTGTTTAGGCTATTTAACCTACTCCCCCCCCCCCAAAAAAAAAACCGAATTACAAACTGGCTTCCCACCATACGGGAAGCAGCCCAAGCAAACTTGCGTGCACGCATCTATATGGGGGGGGGTCTGACCCGACCCTGGTAAAAAGGGTCGTGTGAACGCAGCCCCCTTATAAGGAGCCCGGATAATGCGTTACGCCTAGGTGACCCGTCTTACCACGGATGGGCTTGTCCTCCTTCTCCTCCTCTTTGGTTTTGCGCTGATCGGCCCCCAAATAATCCGGCATCGCGGCTTCCCAATGGCCGGCTCGAACAACCGATCCCCCGGGTTTCTCTCTGTCTCTCTGAGGCACATGCGCAGATGTTGCCGAACCAGCTCTTCTTGCATTACGCAGCACCTCGCCTTTCTTTCCTTCCGCGGCTCGGCGGAAAGGTCCCGCCGGAAGTTGCGCGCGGGGGAAGCAAATGGAGGTCGGACCTACTCTATGATCCTTTTCCTCCCCCCCCCACTGGGCAAACGGCAGTTATGCCTATGGGGATGTGGGAGATTGTTATGTTTTGCTTTCATTTGGGATATTAATGCTAATGGTGACATAAATTCACTGGGGGAGGATTTGGCAAAAACTGATAAATTTGAACTGATAAATTAGATCTAATCCTGTAATGGGGAGGACGTGTGTGATTGTGTGCATACTTAGAGAGATGCGAACTAATTGTGTTCTTTCCTTACCATATTTTAAGTCATAAACGCCTCTCAGAGTTTGTCTCACTTATATAATGTAAAACAGATAACAGACTGACAGAGTAGGAAGGGACCTTGTAGATTATCTAGTCCAACCCCCACACCACCCCGCCTGTATCTAGATACACAGACACAATTATATAGAGGCGTGTATACACATATATACTAGTGTATACAGGAAGTCCTAGACATATTTCAAGTCATAAATGCCTCTCAGAATTTCTTTCGCTTATATAACGTAAAACAGATAACAGATTGACAGAGTAGGAAGGGACCTTGTAGGTCATCTAGTCCAAACCGGATCTAGATACATAAACACAATTGCATAGAGGCATGTATACACACATATCTACTAGTGTATACAGGTAGTCCTAGACTTCAGACCACAATTGAGCCCCAAGTTTTTATGCTGCAAAGTGAGAAATTTGTTGAGTTTTGCCCCGTTTTATGACTTCTCTTGCCACAATCATTCAATGAATCACTGCAGTTGTTAAATTAGTAACATGGTTGTTAAGTGAATCTGGCTTCCCCCATTGACTTTGCTTGGCAGAGGGTCACCAAAGGGGATCATATGACCCTCAGGACACTGCAACTATCATAAATATGAATCAGTTGTTAAACATGTGAATGTCAATCACGTGACCATGAGGATGCTGCAAAGATCATAAGTGTGTGAAAAACGGTCATAAGTCACTTTTTTCAGTACCCTTGTAACTTCGGTCACTAAGCAAACAGTTGTAAATTCTACCTGTATGTGTGTTCGTTTTGCTTTTATTTGGGGTATTTAACGCTTGGTGAAATGCCTCCACCGGAGAAAGATGTAGCAAAATGTTCAACATTTGAACTGAAATCTAATCCTGTAATAGGGAGGATGTGCATGTGTGTGATTGTGCACACAAATAGATACACCAATATCTAGATACACAGACTTGGTATTTTGGCATGGGTTATCTCCGACCAGATGGATGGGAATGGGCAGATAAGGCTCCCTTCCAGGAGAACAGAGTTGAGATGCTCCATAAAGCACCTTTGTGGGCTGTTAAAAGCATTAAGCAGGCAGCCACCCTTCCTGGGCTGGGGTTCAAATCCAGGTCATGCCCAACTCCTTCCAACCCAGGATGTCAAGATATGAGAGGAGAGTTTGTCCTGCCTTCTTGGTGTTTTTTTTTCCCTTTCACTTTTTTCCCCCTTTCACTTTTCTTCCGCCTCCATCTCATCCCATTGAGACCCAAACTCTTCCAGCAGGGAAAGAGGAAGAGAGACAGAGAGAGAAAGAAAGAGAGGGAGGGAGAGAGAAAGAAGGAGAGAAAGAAAGACAAAGAGAGATTATATAGATAGAGGGGGGGAGGGAGAGAAGGAAAGAAAAAAAGAAATAGTGAAAGAAAAAATAGAGAAAAGATATATATGTGCATGTATACACACACACAGAGAGAGAGAGAGAGGAAGGGAAAGAGAGAGAAGGAAATAGAAAAATAGAATGAAAGAAAGAAAAATAGAAAGAGGAAAGGAAAGAGAAAGATTTATATGTGTGTATGTATACACACACATATACATGGAGGGAGAGAAGGAAAGAAGGAAATAGAGTGAAAGAAAGAAAAAGAGAAAGAGAAAAGGAAAGAAAACAGAGAAAGATATATACACACACACAGGGAAAGAAGGAAAGGAGGAAAGAATGAAATAGAAAAAATAGGGAAAAAAAATGGAGAGAAAGAGAAATAAAAAAAGATATATTTACAGAAAGGGAAAGAAAGAAGGAAAAAAAATAAAGAAAAATAGAGAGAAAAATAGAGAGAAAGAAAAGAGAGAGAGAGAGAGAGAGAGAGCGCCTTCCTGCAAACTGCCCCCCCCCATAAACCTCTCCCCGCCCCACCCGCGACCTCGCCTGCCCTCAGCTCTTTCCCTCCCTCCCGGGATAGAAGGGAGGCGGGGTTGGGGAGAGCAAGCCGCGCTGACCTTACGACCCGGAAGCACTGCCCGGGCCCTTCCACGCGCCGGCACCTGGCAACCCGCGAGCAGGGCCGAACGATCCCGGCCAGCTCAGCCAGCGCCGACACCGCCGGTCGAGATGCTTCGCGGGGCGCCCGAAGGCCAGGCCACCGCCGTCAGCAGAGCCTTGTCAGCCGGTACGTGCCGCCTCCGCCCGCAGGGCGTTCACGGAGCAAGGGGTGGCCGGGGCAAGGGGTGGCCGGCGGGCGACCCTCCGGCTTAGAACCGGGACTGCCCTCCGCGCAGCCTTGGCTCTGGGAGGGCGGAGGGAAAGGGGTGGGGGCCTTCTGGGCAGCGTCGGATCTTCCGGGTAGGGATCCCTGGGGCTGCCCGAGAGATGGCCGGGAAATGCTTCCCTTCTCCTCCCCTTGTCTGCTGTTCAATTCCACCCTGTTGAATTAAGGGGGGCTCCACAGTTGAGGAAGCCTTGGGCTGGCCTTGCCTGGAGATGGATAGGAGACCACGGGGAAATCCATTGGGAAGAAGGTGCTGAGCAGCCCCTTCCCCACTGATATTATTAATACATTGTCTGTCTGTCTATCTATCATCTACCTACCTATCATCTATCATCTCAATCTGTCACTATCTCTATCCTCTACCTACCTATCTTATCTATCTATCTATCATCTACCTATTTTATCTATCATCTCAATCTGACACTATATTCTCTATCATCTATCTATCTTTATCTATCATATATCTACATCTGTCATTTATCATTTATCTACCTAACTTAGCTATCATCTATCATCTCAATCTATCATCTATCTCTACCTAGCTACCTACCTACCTATCTTATCTATCATCTCAATCTGTCATTATCTCTATCTATCAATCATCTATATCTAGCTATCTAGCTATATCTTTCATCTATCTCATCTGTCTATCAGATGTATATTTCTGTCTGTATATCTACATCACATGTATCATCTATATCATCTGTCATTTATCATCCATCTATCTATATCATCCATCCATCCAGTTATCTATCTAGCAAACTTATTTGCCGTCCATTTAGCAGTTCAAGTGACTCTGAGCAGCTTACATCAGGATAATTATCTGTCCAGAGGGGATGCTTCCTTTCCCTCTTTTTGTGGTTGGCCCTGGATGAAAAGAGGTCAGAATCAGACAACCTGAAGCACTTCAGGAGACTTGAACTCTTCATTTCCAGGCAGCAGGTTGCTCAACGATAGTGCTTGAGCCTGGAGTTTGCTTACCATGTTTGGCCCCTGAAACAAACACCTTGAGATGGAGTGAAAGGAGCAGAAACACTTGCTTCAATTGCAGGCACAGAGCAACGGTCTGGGTTGACCAAAGTGTGAATTTGCCTCTTTAGATAATAAGAGAACACGTGCTAGAGCATCTTTACAGCTTTCACACAATAGGTTGTTTTTAATATTGTCAGATTATTATGTTCCATGTTTTTCCTGTGTAACTGAAATATATACGTTAAATCAGGTTTGTCAGCAGGCTGGAAAAAGTTCCTGAGATGCTTTTTCTCCCTACTTCAATAACAGATAAGCCTGCTGCATTTCTTAATTGAATTTGGAGGGGGTGAAAGCCTTCTTTGTCACATCCAATACTGAAATGCATGACCGAATTATTTAAATGCTTTCCATCTAGCAAATTATGGGGAATAATGGAGCTTTCGAAGCAAGCTTGAACATTTGATAGGTAACTCAAAGATCAAGTAGTGATTTTTGTTGTTTGTGTACGTTTCTGTTGTTTCACTTTGGCATAAATCAATCCCCTATTGATTGTAACTATTTTACAATAACTCATCAGAAGGAACAGAAAAATCAGAAAAATGTTTTGTAGGCCATTTTTAAATAAGGTACGATATTATGATATGCATAATACATTACTATCAGTAGTAATGGTGCAAATGCTGTATTCTAATCTAGAAAGACAATATGGATTTTTTTCATCTGTCACAGGAAAATGGCTTTGTTTCGTCCTTTAATTCTGCAGACATCTACTGTTGCTCACCCAGCCTAAGGCGGGACTAGAACTCTCAATCTCCTGGTGATTGGCCCCAAATCAACCAGTCAGTTTTCATGCCTAAGGCAGAACTAGAACTCACCATCTCCCAGTTTCTAGCCTGGTGCCTTAACCCTTACACTAGACTGGCTCCCAAATGTTTTAATGATAGGGCACCCAAGTGCTCGCAAAAAGAAATTGCGACATGTTAATGCCATCTGATGGAGATGACCTCTGCGTTTGTGGATGCATAACGTGTTTAGCTTTGCTCTAATGCTTGTCCCCACAGCTTCCGTGCTCTGCCAAGTTGAGCCTGTGGGAAGATGGTTTGAAGCCTTCGTGCGGAGGAGAAACATACATGTTTCTGCCTCTTTCCAAGAATTAGAAGACGAGAAAGAACTCTCTGAAGAATCAGGAGATGAAGAATTACAACTGGAAGAATTTCCCATGTTAAAAACTCTGGATCCCAAAGATTGGAAGGTACATAAATTAATGTTGCACCCTTATGCACGTCCTTTGATTTTGCTTGTCAGAAGGTCACCAATCACCTGACTCTGGGACACTGCAACCGTCATAAATATGAGTCACTTGCCAAGCCTCTGAATGTCTCTCACAACCATGGAGGTGCTGTAATAGTCATGCGAAAAATGGTTGTAAATATTTTTTTTCCCCCAGGACAATTGTAACTTCAAACGGCCACCGCACACAAACTGTTGCAAATCTACCTGTGATAAGCAAAATGCAATAACTGCAGTAGTGACAAGACAGACAACAAGAAAAGGGAGAGACTACTGGGGGGGGAAGGATATAACTTCACGTTATAGTTTCTGTCATTATTAACCGGAGGCTGCTGTAAATATTCGTGTTTTGTTTTCCCTTCCCAGAATCAAGATCACTATTCAGTGCTTGGATTGGGACAGTTAAGATACAAGGCCTCTCAGAAACAGATCAAAGCAGCTCGTAAGTTCACCAAACGTTCATGAAAAATGGTAAAATAATAAAACTGCCCTGTTTCCCCCCCCCAAAATACGACCTACCCTGAAAGTAAGTCCTAGCTTGATTTTTTACATGTGTGCCGAATATAAGCCCTACCCCCAAAATAAGCCCTAATTAAGATCCACCCACGCCAGAGTGCATGGGTAAAAATTAAGCCAGGGTGGGGATGGGGGATTGGAGCTGCCCTACTGCTTACCTTTGGACAGTTGGAGCCAGGCCTCACAAACCCCGACACCTGCCTTGCCGGCCCATTTCTTCTACGGCTGGCAAGGGTTTCCTGAAGGCCTCTGATAAAGGCCTCTGTTATCGGCTGCAGAGGCCTTCAGGAAAGCCTTGTTGGCCACATAACAAGAAGTTCCCGAAGGCCTCTGACAGCAAAAAGGACACAATGCGTTCAAGTGAGGTTAGTCAATGGATGACTTCCCCCGAAAATAAGACCTGGCACCTTTTTTGCCGGCAAAAAATATAAGACAGGGTCTTATTTTGGGGGGAAACACGGTGTTTCTCTCAAAGTTGAAATGTTTGTCACATCACAATCACTCATAGGCTGCAAGGTAAGAGTGGGACAAGGGGACAATTTAACATCTTCCCTTCGACTAGTCTTCCCCTCCTCAACAAGATGACCTCCATGCCTACCTGGGGTAACATCCATGAGCCATAAGGTTCTGTCCTTAGCTTAAAAGTTGCTCTGCAAGAAAGTTGGGTACCTTCCAAATATAAATAAATAAAATAAAAGGACTGATGCTGGGAAATGATATCTATCAACCCTGCTATAAGATAGTAATGGGAGGAGTCAGAATAGCTAACTCGTAACATTAGAGAAAAGCAGTAAAATGTATTTAATAGAGGCTTGAATTTAATCTAAAACATCTGACATTAAAACTAGTTGTGACCAAAAACAATACAGAAGTCATACATATCTACGCTGAGTCCAGTTGTCGTTTTCATGAGATGTCCCTCTTTTGGTATCATGTCTTAGCATTTTTGTTCAGAACCTGGAGATAATAAAAGTTTCATGTCATTCTGCATCTTCAAATTTGGGGTTATATAGAGTCCAAACTCAAATGTATTTCTTAGTTCCTTCTAGAAGTGATTCATGTCATCTCAATTTTTGGCCTATGTAGATTGTCAACCACAAGAAAGTACATTTTTCTTTAGGCCGGGTATTAGAGTATAATGAATCATTAATAGTAACAATTTAGTTTAATATGGGTGATGGTTTTTTAATTACTTTGGTTTTTAGGCTGCTCCATTTCTAAAACCACTGAGCAGTTTATAATAGAACGAAGAAATGGGGTTAAAATTAACAAACCAGAGTTGCTTAGTAACAAGAAACTACTGATCTTCACTGCTCTTCAAAAGGTTGTTTGTATCTTAAACATGTACTTTATTTTCCTGTAATTTGGTTTATTTTAGAAAAATAAATAAGGATAATTCCACATTGCTTTACTTCTTTTAAAGGCAGCTACATCCCCACATATATAGACAATTGTCTTATTTGTATAAAATACAAAGGAAAAATAGAAATAAGAAATTAAGAGAAGGAAAAGGAGCGGGGAAAAGATGGTGTGAAATGCACGGGGGGAAAAAAGGAACAAAAATAAAGACACTGTGTGGGTAATTCTACATTGCTTTATTTTTAAAGACAGCTACATCCTCACATATGTAGACAATTGTCATTCTGGAATGTCTCTGCCAAACACAAAATGTCACTGTTTCCCCACTCTTCCTTGTTTGAAAGCTTGTCTAAGATAATGTGTAATGGATTGTACTTGATTTTATTTTCCTTAATCCATAGACAAAGCCATGGTTTTGAAGCACCATCCTGACAAACGGAAAGCAGCCGGAGAACAAATAGGTGAAGGTGACAATGATTATTTTACCTGTATTACAAAAGGTAAGAACCAGCAAGGGTAGCCCTAAGTATAAATTAAGTTGTCTTTATCATATCAAATATAACACTAAATATAAATTAAGTTGTCTTTATCATATCAAATATAACACTAAATATAAATTAAGTTGTCTTATCATACCATAGGTGTTAATCAGCTGATCAGTTTTCATGCTCAGCCTTTGCTTTCTGAATGGGCTACTATCTATAAATAATTTTTGCTGTCTGCGCTTCCTTTTTGACTTTTATGTTCTGCTCTAAGCAGCTGAGTTACGTTTCCTTATTTCCTCCAAGTGCTCCAGTTGATTGATTCTACCCCTCAGACCCACCATATTTAATTCCTCTGAGTAACACACACAGTATACACATACATAGACCAGTTGTATGATGCTATAGTACCCCCAAAGGAGCGGCAATAATATGGTAACCAAGTGCAGCAGTCATTCTGAACTCTTCTCCTTGACCCAATGTAAACAGAAGAAATTTCCTTCCTTCCTTCCTTCCTTCCTTCCTTCCTTCCTTCCTTCCTTCCTTCCTTCCTTTCTTTCTTTCTTTCTTTCTTTTTGGAGGTGAAAACAGTCTGGGGATACAACTTGTGTAACAAAAAACTAGGAAGCAACTGGTCAGAGTAAATGAGTCCAGGAGTGAGTTATCGCAGGCATGGGAGAGAATAAGTGTGCTCCAGTGGTGGGATTCCAAAATTCTTTACTACCGGTTCTGTGGGCGTGGCTTGGTGGGCGTGGCTCAGGTGTGATTCAACCGGTGTAACAACAGATTTGGTGAGCGTGCACTTTGCACGCGCGCAGAAGGTTTGCTACTGACCTGCAATCCTTCAATCTCCCTGTGTGTTAAACAGCTGGCGTGTGGCAATTGGCCGTGCCGCGTGAAGCAGCTGAGGTTGAAAAAGCAGGAAGTAATGGTCAGTATAGAGACAGGGCAGGTGGGAGGGCCCAGCAGCTGATCGTCGGAGCGAACAGGTTGGCTCACAGATGATCCTTGGAGCTACCAGTTCGGCCAAACTGGTAGAATACCACCACTGGTGTGCTCTACCTTGGCAGTAAAATTCCTTGTGACATTCCTGTGCAGCCATTCGTTTAGTGACTGTTCAGAGTTACAACGGTACTGAAAAAGTGACTTATGAACCCTTTTCACACTTAAAACCGTAGCAGCACTTTCGTGGTCCCGTGATCGAAATTCAGACGATTGGCAACGGGAATGGATTTATGACGGTTGCAATATCCCGGGGTCACGTGATCTTTTTTTTTGCAACCTTCTGACAAAGAAAGTTAACGGGGAAGCCAGATTTACTTAAACAACCAGGTGACTAACATTACAGCTGCAGTGATTTCCTGAACAACTATGGCAGGGCTTTAGCTTGGTACTTTAAGATTGGATTCAACCAGAATTCTCCAGCCAGCTGGCTGGAGAATTCTGGGAGTTGAAGTCCACAAGTCTTAAAGTTGCCAAGGTTGGAGACCTTTGAACTATGGCAAGGCAGGTCGTAAAATAGGGCAAACTCACTGAGCAATTGTCTTGCTTAGCAATAAAAACCGAGGCTCAGTTATGGTGCTAAATCAAGGACTACCTGTATTGATTCTCAGACGCTTTAGAACTGTTACCTTATAGCTTTCAAATACCCGAATTTGGGGGGATTAAAATGGGTTGTCATTTGAGCCTATTGATTTTAGGTCAACTATTTTCTTTAAAAGGCCAGAAAAGTGACAAAGGATAAGAAAAGAAAGAAAAAGGAGCATTGACTTCTGGCTTTCTCTGTTGCAGTCAAATAAGGCATTAACATCAAATCCCAACTTTTTACATCATAATACGAAGAAGCCATTTCTATAAAGATCTATCAGTCTAATCGGTAAAGCCCCAAATCAAAGTTTCATTCTTTTCCTTTTCAAGCACGGAGTTCAAAAGTGGTCTCGATGTGGAAACAAAAGTACTTATGTTTCTTGTCTTTCATCAAACTAGTCAATTTTGCCATTTCAGCCAACTCCATCAGCTTCTGCAACCATTCATCTGTGTTAGGAATCGAAGTATCCTTCCATTTTTGTGCCTACAATAGTCTTGTTGCTGTCAACATATACAGTAACGAAGTTCCAAAAACATTTTTCCCAATTCTTTTTTCATTACACCCAAAAGAAAAAGTTCTGGTTTCATCTTTTTTTTTTTTTTAATTACATTTATATGCCGCCTTCTCCAAGACTCAGGGCGCTTACAATTTTGGGATGCAACCCAGTGTGCTCAGCAGTAGCCTTCATTCCACTGTATATGCCTGCTTATTACTAAGCAGCATTTTTACAAGGTCAGCTAATTGCCCCCAACAATCTTGGATCCTCAATTTACCTACCCCGGGAGGATGGAAGGCTGAGTCAACCTTGAGCCTGGTGGGATTCGAGCCTACAGTAATTGTAGACAGCTGGATCTTAAGAGCAGGCATTTAAGAGCCTGAGCCACCAAAGCTCTTCTTATTCTTCCTCACTTCTCTTCCTCCCCACCATTTTCCTATTTACTTTTGTATTTTGCATCTTATTCTATCTTATAACCGAATAAAAATGTTAAACTAGAAAAAGCCAGAAAAGTGACTTGTCCGTAACTGAAATGAGGAATTGAATTCTGCTTCTCACCCCCTAACCCCCCAGTCATGGCCCTTTCGGAATCTGATTCTGAGGGGGAAGCCGAGCAGCTGACAGGGAGTGGGAGTGTGGCTCCGTTGGTGTGGAAGAAACTGGGGAAGGGCAGAGTCCAGCTGGGCAGAGCAGGAGAGAGGTAGAGCAAGACAGAGGGAATTCTGAGGAAGATCCAGACCCACCCCCTCTTCATCTTAGGGCACGCAAGGAGGAACAGAGAAGGGAGCAATGTGAGTTGCATGGCTTACGGGGGAGGAAAGGGCCCTGATTCCCTTCTTTCGCTGCAGCTGGGAACACAGTGTTTAAAAAGGGAGGTTGCGCACAGCAACTCGTGGGAAGCAAATTGTGAGTTATCTTTTATGGTCGAGGCTTATCTGGGTTCCTGGCATCTTCCCAACTGTGTGTGTTTTGTTGGCCTTTGAAGTCTGCAATTCCTTATCCTGCCCTGTCCAGTTAATTGCTGCAGCGTGGTTTGTGTGGATTTTTATTTACAGTTTATATGTACTTTGTTTTCGGACTGAATTTCCTCCACTTAAAGACTGTTCTTGGGAGAGTTTTTTTCTCCAGCCGGTAACTGGACATTGGGGCAAAGTTGGAGGTATTAAAGGGACTTTTCTTACTTATGTGACTGTGTTGCCTTTGTGCCATGCCGCGGGTCATCACACCCCCATGCATTGAAACACTATCCGTTTAATAAATTAGAGCTATCTGATTTCACCTTCCAGCCTACGAAACATTATCAGACCCTATGAAGAGAAGAGCGTTTAACAGCATAGACCCTACTTTTGACAACACCGTTCCTTCTAAAAGCGAAGCCAAGGAAAACTTCTTTGAGGTGTTTGCACCCGTTTTTGAAAGAAATGCCAGGTAAGCCCTTTTTTTGTTTTGTTTTGTTTTTTTAGACCTTCAGAAACCTCCCTTCCCCTATCTGGGCATTATTCTGCCTTTGTATTTCCAATTTTTCAAGCCACATTGATTTCCTTGAATGTCTGCTTAGTGGGGTCGAAAATCAGAACTGTCGAGTTCCTACCATTGTGTTTGCAGACTGGCAGGAAAATATACTGGAGTGTAAATCAATTCCCTCGTCTGTACTTATGGGTGTCTCTGGATGACACTGAGGCAGTTTCATTGCTTTGTCTGCATTGTAGATACAAAAATGTTGAGTATCAGTTGGAAGGGACCTTGGAGGTCTTCTAGTCCAAGCTTAGAAGACCCTATACCCGCGATGGCGAACCTATGGCACGCCCAGGCACAGGTGGCATGCAGAGCCATTTGTGCCGGCACACGAGCTAGGCAAACTTACCTCACTGCTGATTTTCGGCAGGTTTGAGGGCTTTTTCAGCCTCCCAGAGGCATGAGGAAGGCTTCTGCAGGCTTCTGCAGGCCTTGCAGGCCGAAAACTAGCCCTGTTTCATCACTTCCTGTTTTTCCGACAGTACTGGAAGTGACAAAACGGGCCTAGTTTTTGGCCTGCAGAAGCCTTTCTCAAGCCTCTGGGAGGCCAAAAAAGGCCTCAAACCCGCTGAAAATCAGCTGTGAGGCACAGTGCAGGTAAGAGGGTGGTTGTGGGGGATGGCGCACGCATGCATAGGGGGTGTGGGGGGCACACATTGCCTTCCTTCTGGGTGCTGGCACGCAAGCAGAGCATGCAAGCGCGCACACAATTTTTGGCACAGGAGCCCAGAAAGGTTAGCCACCGCTGCTCTATCCCATCCCCAACAAATGATTGTAGTAGTTGCGATTTGCTTCCTGTAACAGATCCCAGTATAGAGTGTTCCATTTTCAGGGTGGTCCTTTCTGCCTTTTGTCATGGCAGGGACGAACTACACCAAAATAATACCTGGTTTCTAAGCCTGGATGAGTTCCCTTAAATATTACATCACTTCTGAAAATTATAATTAGCCCTAACTTCTTGAATGCAGCATCCACCTGACCCACCAGGGCAGGGAGGCAGGGTGTGTTACAGGTCCCCTTTCTTAAGGAAGTCCCATCTACTGCAGATGTGTCAAACATGTGGCCTGCGGACTGAATCCGGTTCACGATAGGCCCAGAGTTGTCCCGCGGGGCCGTCCCAGAGACGGTGAGGGACCATCCTGTGCCAGTTGGCCCTGATGTCCAGGCCACGCCCTCCCAGGCGCCCCCAAGGGCAAACCAAATCCTGGTAACGGCCCTCAGTGGGATCAAGTTTAACACCCCTGATCCCGTGAGACCAAGAAGAAGGGCCTTCTCTGTGGTGGCTCCCTCCCTGTGGAACATCATCTCTATGGAGATCAAATTGGCCCCCATTTTGGCGCTCTTTTGAAAGGCACCGAAGATACGGTTTTGTCAGCAGGCCTGGTGACTCCAGGGAGATATGGAGCCTATCAAGTGATTTGCCTGATGGTTGTCACAGGTGTGTGTGTGTGTGTGTGTGTATGTATAGAAAAATAAGGGTGGGGGAAACTGCCTCTGCCTACCAGCATCCATCGATATTCACCTGGCTAGCGTCCTGTCAGTGTGTGAGAGAGTTGAGGGCTGTTTGGAAAGTGAAACAGTATTTGCTGTGTGAGCAAGAAGGAGACAGCAAGGGCCTCGTGGGTTAGCTCAATTGTTCTGTACTAAAGCTGCTTGGTACTTGAAACTAAAACTGAAACTCCTCTCCTCTGCTTGTGTTTTGCACTTGGAACAGATTTCTTTCAGGTGGGGAGGGGAGTAGAACTCCTTAGCATCAGAGCGTGTTAATAATATATGAAATACTAATGCTCTGATGGTCATTTTGAAAAATCCTCTCAGTGAGCACTTAGAAGCAATCCTTAATTGGAAATCCCCTAAAATGCAGGTGTTTAGATGTGTAGAACCATGCTGGAGATGCGGTTCCTGCAAAAAAAATAATGTTTGTTTGTTTGCTAATTTGCTACAGATGGTCAAATAAGAAAAATGTTCCTAAGCTTGGGGATATGAGCTCATCTTTTGATGAGGTGGATGCCTTTTATTCTTTCTGGTAAGTGAATTAATTCCGCCTCATTTTATGAGGATTATACAGATAAAGCCTATAGGAAAAGCAGCTTGGGAATGAATAGAAAATATTGTGGTCTTTAGCTTTTTTTAATTAACCTGCTTCATTTCTTTTTCCCCTCATCTTCCCTAAAATAAACTATCATAAATATAACTAACTGAGTTTCAGACACCAGAGCATAGACCAAACGTTGGAAATAGAAATAGAATAAGGAATGGAGAATAGAATATAGTAGAATAGAACATATGGAATGGAATGGAGAATAGAATAGAAAATATGGAATGGAGAATAGGAATAGAATAAAACAGAACAGAATAGAATAAGAGAGGTAGAAGGGACCTTAGAGGTCTTCTAGTCCAACCCCCTGCTTAGGCAGAAAACCGTATCTACCATTTCAGACAAATGCTTATCCGCTCTTCTTAAAAACTTCCAGTCAGGATGCTGGCTGGGAAATTCTGGAAATTAATGTCTACACATCTTTAAGTAGCAGAAGTTGAAAAACTCTGATCTACTATATAGGTGTGATATTAAGTTTTGGGTTTGGAGAAGAGGCTTTTATTTTTACTAACCCATGGATGTACATAAATAGTCAAAGTCTGCTCCCTGTCATGCTATATTTAGTCTGCTATGTAAAACACAGGTTAAAAGGACAAAAATATATGTGGCAGTATAAAATATTACTCTGCATGTTTAATGATTCTTGTGCTTCTTGCTGGATATGGTGTTTCCATGTAGTAGACTCAAAAGAATAAAACTGATATTTCATGCTTTCTGATCTGGTTGGTTGAATTCACATATTAACAATGTGGACTATTAAAAGGCTTTTAAATTATATTAAGAGCTGTTATTTTCCTTGTGTTTTATTGACTTTTTCTCTGACGATACTGCAACAGGTATAACTTTGATTCTTGGCAGAATTTTCTTACTTGGATGAAGAAGAAAAGAGAAGGCAGAATGGTATGTAAATGAAAGGGCTTTTCAAAAGAAATGACTAATATATCAAAAGTTCACACATTATACTGGGTGTCACCAATTTTAGACAGTCCTGTGTTTTTTCTGCTCAGAAATAAACCTTTTAATTCAATGGAAAATACTTACCTATACGTAGCTATGAAGAGGATTGAAGCCTTATTTAGGAATATGTCTGGACTTAAATAATAAACTTGTGTTGTTGCATATTACTGTATAGTATATGATTGTTGCTTTGTTCTTACTATTAATGCTTTTGTGTCAGTCCTTATAGTAGGAACATCATCATGGTTTTTGAGTGCCAGTTTTGTGTAGTGATTAAGGTACCAGGCTAGAAAGCAGGAGGCTACAGTCTCCTTTTAGAATAGCAGAATAAGAGTTAGAAGGGACCTTGGAGGTCATCTAATCCAACCCCCTGCTCAGGAAGGAAACCCAACACCATTTCATACAAGTGGCAGTCCTTAAAAACCTCCAATGTTAGAGTACCCACAACATCTGGAGGCACACTGCTTCACTGAGTAGATAGGAAGCCACCTGGGTGATCTCGGGGCCCCTTATACTCAAAAGGTGAAGTAAATCTGAAATAAATCCTAAGTTTCCGGCAAAAAAAACCCACCACAAATTGCAGTCACATGGCAAGATGCTGCAAATGGCCATAATTGAGCCGCTCCCAGGTCCCCAAAATGCGATCACATGACCCCAAACTGGATTGGCAGTCGAAACTTTGAAATGGAGTGATAAATAACTCTGGGGGAGTTCAACTACCAGTGTAACCTCAAATCAGAGGTGGTATTCAGCCAGTTCTGACCAGTTCTGGAGAACCAGTAGCAGAAATTTTGAGCAGTTTGGAGAACCGGCAAATACCACCTCTGACTGGCCCCACCCCATCTATTCTCTGCCTCCCATTGAGTCCCAGCTGATCGGCTGGGTCTTTTTTGTTGCCCCACAGGAGAACAGAGCTGGAAAGCAGGTTAGTGGGGTGGGGAGGGAATGATTTTGCAGTATCCTTCCCTGCCACACCCACCAAGCCACACCCACCAAGTCACACCACCACCCACCACCACACCCACAGAACCGGTAGTAAAAATTTGAATCAGCCTCTGCCTCAAATGCTCACTCAACAACTGGCCATAAGCCAAGGATTATCTATATATGTCTGTCATTTATATTTTTAGAAAAGAAGGAAAAACCAGAGTTTTCTGGAAGAATAGGTCCTGACTATCCTGAACTTTGTAAATAGAAAACCCCATGCAAAACTAGTTGATTTAAATGCTATTGAATACAATGGCCGAGGAGCATTTTAAGGGCTTATTTTGCAAATGTATCCAACTAAACCGAAGCTTCCTTCCGTCTTTCCCTGCAGTCGAGATGAAAGAAGATGGATTGAAAACAAAACAGAGCCAGATCGTTAAGGAAAAAGAAGAGATGAATAGAATAAGGACCTTAGTTGGTAAGTATGAACTCAACATCCTTGGGCTACCTGATTGTTCAATGCCATCTTTGTGCCAGCCCACGATATATAAATTTTCTTTCTTTTCTAAGATAACTCATACAGTTGTGATCCCGAATAAAAAAGTTCAAAGAGGAAGAAAGAGCAAAAGAAAGAAGCCGAGAAGAAAGCAAAGGTCGAACAAAGCGAAAAGAGCAAGAGGAAAAAGAAAGAGTAAGTTCTGAATTATGTGAAGCTGAAACCATTTAAAATATCATAAAACACATGCAGAGGCTTGGGGTATTAGTAGCTTAATGGCACAGGGGCCTATTTCACATATTTTGCACGCATGTACATGTTGAAGAATAAATCCTGGTTGTTCTGACCCAAGCCTTGTTCAAATTAAACAAACACAAACTGTGTATAAAAGCAAACCTTTTTTAATGCGGCACTGGGAATTTTTTGCATTCCCAGCCAAGAGTCATTTAAACCTAATTGTCCGAGATAAAAGCAAGCCCTTCCAAGGTTGTGAAAGACTGCCAAGAACAGAAGTCTAATTACTGATAAATATCAACTGACAGAAGTTTCAAAAACAAACCGGAGTTCACAGGGCTTCAGTGAGAACTCAGAGTCTAAAGAACTTCTTTGCTTCCTGCAAAGAGCACATCCCCAAGGGCTGGTTTTTATCCCTTATGGGAGGGGCCATCACCTTCCAGCCTTACTCCAGAGTCACCCTTGCTGCTCCAGCTGCTCTCTCCTTCGAGCAGCCCTGCGTGCATGCGCACTGGGCACGGGCTCCCTGGGGTCCTCTGCCTCGCTGCTGTCAGACTCCAAAGGCCGCACCCCACTCTCAGATAGTCCTGGCCCATTTTTGCATCACACGCAGGCCCCTCGTCCGAGTCCTCGCCATACTCCCTGACTGGTTCCCTTTTGTCCTCGCTGTCAGAGACCTCTGCTGTCCGCACCTGCTGGCGGCGAACCACAACACTGGTTTATGGTTTACATTTATGGCTGGGATTATTCAAGAAGTGACGACAAGCAATGATTGTGTTTGTCCCACAAAACAAGATTCCACAGTGCAACAGCCACCAGAATACATTACGATTCTCGATGGCTCCAAATTAAGGAAAGAATTACAATTTTTTTTTTGAAAAAAGTTTTTTATTTTAAGGCAGACAAACAAACAGGACATACAAAAAAAAAACCCATCTTCCATATGTACATACAGTGTGTCAGTTGGTTACAAATCCTTTGTGTTATCCTTTCATAGTCATCACTCACAGTTTATCAAAAAAAAAAGAATTCCCATATTATCAGTAAGACATTCTTATATATTTATCAATTATTACTTACATACAACTAAACTATTTGTTTCATCATATATACGAGATACATTTTAGATCTAAAATTTATGTTATACTTTCATCCAATGGTTATATATGTCTGGATTATATTTTATATCAATCTGTTATATTTCTATTACAAAGTTATATAATCTATTACCTTACCAAGTCTTTTTACCCAACCATTGATAAAACAAATCCCATATCTTATAAAATTGTTGATCTTCTTGTTCTCTAATTTCAAATGTCAATTTACTCATTTCAGCACAGTCCATAATCCACAGTCCATAGTTTTCTTAATCACTTCCTCCTGTAATTGTAAAGAATTACAATTTTAAAAATAAAATTTTAAAAATAAAATCAGTGAAACGGCACGAGCTTCCCTGATGTTTA
>CM019159.1:0-32732 GCA_009733165.1 Naja naja | reverse complement strand
AACAATCTTACATTGAAAACATTGGAGCGCTCTTCTGTACCCAGAAAAGTCATTCCAATCCCCGGGCCACGACCGGGCCTTGAGCCATTCACAACCGGGCAGCAGAAATGGCGGGCGAGCGCGCACGCAATCGCATCCCTCCCTTGTGCAAGCAGTGGGGAAAGCGTAAAGTGTGCGCACTTCATTTGGCGTGAGCAGTGGGACGCATATGGAAATGGAGCTGCGCATGCATGGGCACGCTTGCCCACCACGCATGCAGAACCATTCCCTCCCCTCCGATCCGCAAAACCAGAAAAGGTTGGGGGGAACTCTGCTTTAGTTGATTCAAACTGGGGCACCCCAGATCTTAAATCTTGCTCTTGACGAGAGCCCCACCCCAATTTTCCATGGATATTCTTACTGGGTTGTTTTTTCCCACCCCAATGCCAACATTTCCCCAGATTACATTTAAGCATCTTCTCTTATGTGATATCCACCTTCTCTACTTCCCCTTTAACCCTCAGTTGAAGAACTATTTTCAATTTTTTTTTTGTTTTGCTTAACTTTCCTTCCCCTTTTGAGGTTTTCAGGGGACAAAATAACCCTTAAAAATTCAGTATTTGGAACAATCCAGGCCAACTACGGTCAAGGCCAGCACCAGACAAGATTACTGCTTCTGAAGCACTACCTGTGAGTGAACTGTTGAATGTCATCTTCCACCTGTTTGATTTGTCTCGAGTATGTGCTCTGGCCCTGGGTTGGAAAAAGATTTACAGAGTTTGAGGGAAATGAGGAATATTTGTGTCAAAAAGGGGCTTTTTCAGGTGGCAACTGGACTTCGGTTTTTCTTTGAAGACGTTTCTTCTCATCCAAGCAGCTTCTTCAGCTCTGACTGGATGGTGAGGAACGGAAGGATTTATATTGAAATTCTTCCATCCTCCACCCTTCAGTCAGAACCGAAGAAACTTCTTGGATGACAAATAAATGTCTTCAAAGAAAAACAAGTCCAGTTGTCTTTTGAAAAAGCACTTCTGGGACAACCATGACCTGGATGATTGAGAATCTCCACAGACATAGACAACTTTTATTAAGCACTAATAAAATGTAAACGATGGAAAATCAATAAAATCTTTTTTTAAAGACATTTGTGTTACAACCACTTTATATAATCTATCCAAATTTCTGTGATTCCTCTTAAGTTAAAGACTGTCTATACTTAACTGTTTTTATTACTCTTTCCCCTTGTAACTACAATTCTGTGTGTGTCTGTATATAAAAAAACACGCAGAGGACAATGCTCTATGCATTTGAAGCTAGAAAGGAACCAAAATATATTTGAAAATCAAATAGTCTTTAAAAGACCGTAAAGCACTTTCTCGATTCAAGTTACAAAAAGCTACAAAACATTAATGTGAATATTCTTCTGGAAACTTTTATCTATTTGTTTAATGTAGATGCTTCACAAATGTTTCATTATAACCAGTTCTCAGAGTAATCCTGGAAGTGCTACCTGGATTACTTACGTAAGTTTTCAAGAGGGCGATGTCACCTTCATCCAAAGCTGAGAAATATAAGAGAGATAATTTAGAAAAATAAAAGAATGACATTTTACTTTGTTTCCCGATTAAAAACCAGGCTATTACAGTCACTCCATTTTATCACCAGTACTCATAAAACCTTAAAGAACAACAACAACAATCCTTGAACTTTTAAACTCAGTTACTGAGGACTAACCCACTATCTCTGGGAAATCAGTTCCAAGCCTCCATTACACTTCCTGTAAAGTCATATTTTTCTAACGTTAGAACTCAACCCACCTGGTGGAAGAAAAAGGGGGCATAATATATGATTTTTAAAAATAAATATGCTCCATTAACGGCAAACAAAACAGTTTTACATTCTTTTAGCATCTTGAGATCTTCTCACTTTTGCCAGGAATAAGACAATAAAATTACGAGGGATCCTTGGTGCTCTCTGATGTTGCTTGTTTTCTTGCAGATGGTTCATGACCCAAACTAGGTAACAAATATTCTTCTTTATTTAATACAATAAAATTATGCTGTACTCTCCAACCTCCTAGCTTTGTTTCTCCTCAGATGCTGTTTTGAACTAACCCCCCAACTATAACAAGGTTTTCATGGAACTTATGGTTACATCCGCAGGACAGGAGTTTAGAGAAGCATGGGGTTATTTATATAATAAATGCCCTTCATTTTTCAACTTGGCCTACAAATCTCAAGTTTTACATTGGGGCGACTGGCTATATCCGAAGGAGCCCAGCCAACATCTGAACGAATGGAGACGCGCGTTTCAAAACCAGCCCGTGACTCCCCCCCCCCACTTTGGCTGCATTCACATAACACGCCAGATCCGTGTTTAGGCTATTTAAACCTACTCCCCCCCCCAAAAAAAACCGAATTACAAACTGGCTTCCCACCATACCGGGAACAGCCCAAGCAAACTTGCGTACACGCATCTATATTGGGGGGGGGTTGTCTGACCCGACCCTGGTAAAAAGGGTCGTGTGAACGCAGCCGCCTTATAAGGAGGCCGGGTAATGCGTTACGCCTAGGTGACCCGTCTTACCACGGATGGGCTTGTCCTCCTTCTCCTCCTCTTTGGTTTTGCGCTGATCGGCCCCCAAATAATCCGGCATCACGGCTTCCCAACGGCCGGCTCGAACAACCGATCCCCCAAACCCGGGCTTCTCTCTGTCTCTCTGAGGCACATGCGCAGATGTTGCAGAACCAGCTCTTCTTGCATTACGCAGCACCTCGCCTTTCTTTCCTTCCGCGGCTCGGCGGAAAGCTCCCGCCGGAAGTTGCGCGCGGGGGAAGCAAATGGAGGTCGGACCTACTCTATGATCCTTTTCCTTCCCCCCCCCCCACTTTCCCTGGGCAAATGGCAGTTATGCCTATGGGGATGTGGGAGATTGTTATGTTTTGCTTTCATTTGGGGTATTAATGCTAATGGTGACATAATTCACTGGAGGAGGATTTGGCAAAAACTGATAAATTTGAACTGATAAATTTGATCTAATCCTGTAATGGGGAGGACGTGTGTGATTGTGTGCATACTTAGAGAGATGCGAACTAATGGTGCTCTTTCCTTACCATATTTTAAGTCATAAACGCCTCTCAGAGTTTGTCTCACTTATATAATGTAAAACAGATAACAGACTGACAGAGTAGGAAGGGACCTTGTAGATTATCTAGTCCAACCCCCCCGCCTGTATCTAGATATACAGACACAATTATATAGAGTGTATACACATATATACTAGTGTATACAGGAAGTCCTAGACATATTTCAAGTCATAAATGCCTCTCAGAGTTTCTTTCGCTTATATAACGTAAAACAGATAACAGATTGACAGAGTAGGAAGGGACCTTGTAGGTCATCTAGTCCAAACGCCGGATCTAGATACATAAACACAATTGCATAGAGGCATGTATACACATATATACTAGTGTATACAGGTAGTCCTAGACTTCAGACCACAATTGAGCCCCAAGTTTTTATGTGCAAAGTGTGAGTTTTTGTTGCTTTTTGCCCGTTTATGACTTCTCTTGCCACAATCATTCAATGAATCACTGCAGTTGTTAAATTAGTAACATGGTTGTTAAGTGAATCTGGCTTCCCCCATTGACTTTGCTTGGCAGAGGGTCACCAAAGGGGATCATATGACCCTCAGGACACTGCAACTATCATAAATATGAATCAGTTGTTAAACATGTGAATGTCAATCACGTGACCATGAGGATGCTGCAAAGATCATAAGTGTGTGAAAAACGGTCATAAGTCACTTTTTTCAGTACCCTTGTAACTTCGGTCACTAAGCAAACAGTTGTAAAATCTACCTGTATGTGTGTTCGTTTTGCTTTTATTTGGGGTATTTAACGCTTGGTGAAATGCCTCCACCGAGAAAGATGTAGCAAAATGTTCAACATTTGAACTGAAATCTAATCCTGTAATAGGGAGGATGTGCATGTGTGTGATTGTGCACACAAATAGATCTAGACACCAATATCTAGATACACAGACTTGGTATTTTGGCATGGGTTATCTACGACCAGATGGATGGGAATGGGCAGATAAGGCTCCCTTCCAGGAGAACAGAGTTGAGATGCTCCATAAAGCACCTTTGTGGGCTGTTAAAAGCATTAAGCAGGCAGTCACCCTTCCTGGGCTGGGGTTCAAATCCAGGTCATGCCCAACTCCTTCCAACCCAGGATGTCAAGATATGAGAGGAGAGTTTGTCCTGCCTTCTTGGTGTTTTTCCTTTCGCTTTTTCCCCTTTCACTTTTCTTCCCTCCATCTCATCCCATTGAGACCCAAACTCTTCCAGCAGGAAAGAGGAAGAGAGACAGAGAGAAAGAAAGAGAGAGAGAGAGAGAGAGAGAGAAAGAAGGAGAGAAAGAAAGACAAAGAGAAATTATATAGATAGAGGGGCGGAGGGAGAGAAGGAAAGAAAAAAAATAGTGAAAGAAAAATAGAGAAAAGATATATATGTGCATGTATACACACACACATAGAGAGAGAGAGAGAGAGGAATGGAAAGAGAGAGAAGGAAATAGAAAAAGAAATAGAATGAAAGAAAGAAAAAGAGAGAGAAAGAGAAAAGGAAAGAAAACAGAAAGATTATACACCATAACACAATAGGAAAGGAGGAAAGAATGAAATAGAAAATAGGAAAAGAAAATGAGAGAAAGAGAAATAGAAAAGAAAGATTAGAAAGGAAAGAGAAAGAAGGGAAAATAAAGAAAATATGAGAGAAAATAGAGAAAAAAAGTGTGTGTGTGTGTGTGGGTGTGAGAGAGAGAGAAAGAGAGAGAGAGAGAGAGAGAGAGAGAGAGAGAGAGAGAGAGAGAGAGAGAGAGAGACTCCCGCAAACCGCCTCCATAAACCTTCCCGCCCCACCGCGACCCCCGCCTGCCCTCAGCTCTTCCTCCTCCTCCGATAGAAGGGAGGCGGGGTTGGGGAGAGCAAGCCGCGCTGACCTTACGACCCGGAAGCACTGCCTGGCCCTTCCACGCGCCGGCACCTGGCAACCCGCGAGCAGGGCCGAACGATCCCGGCCAGCTCAGCCAGCGCCGACACCGCCGGTCGAGATGCTGCGGGGCGCCCGAAGGCCAGGCCACCGCCGTCAGCAGAGCCTTGTCAGCCGGTACGTGCTGCCTCACCCGCAGGGCGTTCACGGAGCAAGGGGTGGGGCTGGGGCAAGGGGTGGCTGGCGGGCGACCCTCCGGCTTAGAATCGGGCTGCCTCCGCGCAGCCTTGGCTCTGGGAGGGCGGAGGGAAAGGGGTGGGGGCCTTCTGGGCAGCGTCGGATCTTCCGGGGGGATCCCTGGCCGAGAGATGGCCGGGAAATGCCCTGGCCGAGATTCCATGGCTGTTGCTTCCCTCCTCCCTTGTCTGCTGTTCAATTCCACCCTGTTGAATTAAGGGGCTCCACAGTTGAGGAAGCCTTGGGCTGGCCTTGCCTGGAGATGGATAGGAGACCACGGGGAATCCATTGGGAAGAAGGTGCTGAGCAGCCCTTCCCCACTGATATTATTAATACATTGTCTGTCTGTCATTCATCTATCATCATCTCAATCCTACCTATACCTATCTATCTATCTATCTATCTATCTATCTATCTACTATCTCTATCTATCTATCTATCATCTCAATCTGTCACTATCTCTATCCTCTACCTACCTATCTTATCTATCTATCTATCTATCTATCTATCATCTACCTATTTTATCTATCATCTCAATCTGACACTATATTCTCTATCATCCATCTATCTTATCTATCATAGATCTACATCTGTCATTTATCATTTATCTACCTAACTTATCTATCATCTATCATCATCTATCATCTACCTACCTAGCTACCTACCTACCTATCTTATCTATCATCTCAATCTGTCATTATATCTATCTATCAATCATCTATATCTAGCTATCTAGCTATATCTTTCATCTATCTCATCTGTCTATCAGATGTATATTTCTGTCTGTATATCTACATCACATGTATCATCTATATCATCTGTCATTTATCATCCATCTATCTATATCATCCATCCATCCAGTTATCTATCTAGCGAACTTATTTGCCGTCCGTTTAGCAGTTCAAGTGACTCTGAGCAGCTTACATCAGGATAATTATCTGTCCAGAGGGGATGCTTCCTTTCCCTCTTTTTGTGGTTGGCCCTGGATGAAAAGAGGTCAGAATCAGACAACCTGAAGCACTTCAGGAGACTTGAACTCCTCATTTCCAGGCAGCAGGTTGCTCAGCGATAGTGCTTGAGCCTGGAGTTTGCTTACCATGTTTGGCCCCTGAAACAAACACCTTGAGATGGAGTGAAAGGAGCAGAAACACTTGCTTCAATTGCAGGCACGGAGCAACAGTCTGGGTTGATCAAAGTGTGAATTTGCCTCTTTAGATAATAAGAGAACACTTGCTAGAGCATCTTTACAGCTTTCACACAATAGGTTGTTTTTAATATTGTCAAATTATTATGTTCCATGTTTTTCCTGTGTAACTGAAATATATACGTTAAATCAGGTTTGTCAGCAGGCTGGAAAAAGTTCCCGAGATGCTTTTTCTCCCTACTTCAATAACAGATAAGCCTGCTGCATTTCTTAATTGAATTTGGAGGGGGTGAAAGCCTTCTTTGTCACGTCCAATACTGAAATGCATGACCGAATTATTTAAATGCTTTCCATCTAGCAAATTATGGGGAATAATGGGCTTTGGCAAGCTTGAACGTTTGATAGGTAACTCAAAGATCAAGTAGTGATTTTTGTTGTTTGTGTACGTTTCTGTTGTTTCAGTTTGGCATAAATCAATTTATTTATTTATTTATTTATATTTGAACTTGTATGCCGCCCCATCTCTGAAGACTCGGGGCGGCTCACAGCTAAAATACAGAACAATAAATACTTAAAAAACCATTAAACTAATAACAAGCTCAAATACTAAAAACAAAACATTAAAAACAAATTAAAAACCCATCCCTCCCCCAAGAAGGGGTCACAGCTCGGGTTGGTCAAATAACCAGGTCTTTAACTCTCGGCGGAAGGTGCGGAGGTCAGGGGCCAGACGGAGCTCCAGGGGCAGTTGGTTCCAGAGGTCAGGGGCTGCGACAGAATAGGCTCGTCGCCGGGGAATCGCCAGCCGGCATTGACCTGCCGACGGGACCCCGAGGAGTCCTTGCCTATGAGCTTGCACAGGGCAGCCGGTATTTGATATTGGAAGAAGACGCTCCCTTAAATATTGAGGACCCATGCCATGCAGGACTTTGTATGTCAAAACTAAAACCTTGAACAAATCAATCCCCTATTGATTGTAACTATTTTACAATAACTCATCAGAAGGAACAGAAAAATCAGAAAAATGTTTTGTAGGCCATTTTTAAATAAGGTACGATATTATGATATGCATAATACATTACTATCAGTAGTAATGGTGCAAATGCTGTATTCTAATCTAGAAAGACAATATGGATTTTTTTCATCTGTCACAGGAAAATGACTTTGTTTCGCCCTTAATTCTGCAGACATCTACTGTTGCTCACCCAGCCTAAGGCGGACTAGAACTCTCAATCTCCTGGTGATTGGCCCCAAATAAACCAGTCAGTTTTCATGGCTAAGGCAGAACTAGAACTCACCATCTCCCAGTTTCTAGCCTGGTGCCTTAACCCTTACACTAGACTGGCTCCCAAATGTTTTAATGATAGGGCACCCAAGTGCTCGCAAAAAGAAATTGCGACATGTTAGTGCCATCTGATGGAGATGACCTCTGCGTTTGTGGATGCATAACATGTTTAGCTTTGCTCTAATGCTTGTCCCCACAGCTTCCGTGCTCTGCCAAGTTGAGCCTGTGGGAAGATGGTTTGAAGCTTGGCGGAGGAGAAACATACATGTTTCTGCCTCTTTCCAAGAATTAGAAGATGAGAAAGAACTCTCTGAAGAATCAGGAGATGAAGAATTACAACTGGAAGAATTTCCCATGTTAAAAACTCTGGATCCCAAAGATTGGAAGGTACATAAATTAATGTTGCACCTGTATGCACTTCCTTCGATTTTGCTTGTCAGAAGGTCACCAATCACCTGACTCTGGGACACTGCAACCATCATAAATATGAGTCACTTGCCAAGCCTCTGAATGTCTCTCACAACTATGGAGGTGCTGCAATAGTCATGCAAAAAATGGTTGTAAATATTTTTTTTTCCCAGGGCAATTGTAACTTCAAACGGCCACCGCACACAAACTGTTGCAAATCTACCTGTGATAAGCAAAATGCAATAACTGCAGTAGTGACAAGACAGACAACAAGAAAAGGGAGAGACTACCTGGGGGGGGGGAAGGATATAATAACTTCACGTTATAGTTTCTGTCATTATTAACCGGAGGCTGCTGTAAATATTCGTGTTTTGTTTTCCCTTCCCAGAATCAAGATCACTATTCAGTGCTTGGATTGGGACAGTTAAGATACAAGGCCTCTCAGAAACAGATCAAAGCAGCTCGTAAGTTCACCAAACGTTCATGAAAAATGGTAAAATAATAAAACTGCCCTGTTTTTTCCCCCCCCCCAAAATACGACCTACCCTGAAAGTAAATCCTAGCTTGATTTTTTTACATGTGTGCCGAATATAAGCCCTACCCCCAAAATAAGCCCTAATTAAGATCCACCCACGCCAGAGTGCATGGGTAAAAATTAAGCTAGGGTGGGGATGGGGGATTGGAGCTGCCCTGCTGCTTACCTTTGGACAGTTGGAGCCAGGCCTCACAAACCCCGACACCTGCCTTGCCGGCCCATTTCTTCTACGGCTGGCAAGGGTTTCCTGAAGGCCTCTGATAAAGGCCTCTGTTATCGGCTGCAGAGGCCTTCAGGAAAGCCTTGTTGGCCACATAAGAAGAAGTTCCCAAGGCCTCTGACAGCAAAAAGGACACAATGCGCTTCAAGTGAGGTTAGTCAATGGATGACTTCCCCCGAAAATAAGACCTGGCACCTTTTTTGCCGGCAAAAAATATAAGACAGGGTCTTATTTTGGGGAAACACGGTGTTTCTCTCAAAGTTGAAATGTTTGTCACATCACAATCACTCATAGGCTGCAAGGTAAGAGTGGGACAAGGGACAATTTAACATCTTCCCTTCACTAGTCTTACCCTCCTCAACAAGATGACCTCCATGCCTACCTGGGGTAACATCCATGAGCCATAAGGTTCTGTCCTTAGCTTAAAAGTTGCTCTGCAAGAAAGTTGGGTACCTTCCAAATATAAATAAATAAAATAAAAGGACTGATGCTGGGAAATGATATCTATCAACCCTGCTATAAGATAGTAATGGGAGGAGTCAGAATAGCTAACTCGTAACATTAGAGAAAAGCAGTGAAATGTATTTAGTAGAGGCTTGAATTTAATCTAAAACATCTGACATTAAAACTAGTTGTGACCAAAAACAATACAGAAGTCATACATATCTACGCTGAGTCCAGTTGTCATTTTCATGAGATGTCCCTCTTTTGGTATCATGTCTTAGCATTTTTGTTGAGAACCTGGAGATAATAAAAGTTTCATGTCATTCTGCATCTTCAAATTTGGGGTTATATAGAGTCCAAACTCAAATGTGTTTATTAGTTCCTTCTAGAAGTGATTCATGTCATCTCAATTTTTGGCCTATGTAGATTGTCAACCACAAGAAAGTACATTTTTCTTTAGGCCGGGTATTAGAGTATAATGAATCATTAATAGTAACAATTTAGTTTAATATGTGTGATGGTTTTTAATTACTTTGGTTTTTAGGCTGTTCCATTTCTAAAACTACTGAGCAGTTTATAATAGAATGAAGAAATGGGGTTAAGATTAACAAACCAGAGTTGCTTAGTAACAAGAAACTACTGATCTTCACTGCTCTTCAAAAGGTTGTTTGTATCTTAAACATGTACTTTATTTTCCTGTAATTTGGTTTATTTTAGAAAAATAAGGATAATTCCACATTGCTTTACTTCTTTTAAAGGCAGCTACATCCCCACATATATAGACAATTGTCTTATTTGTATAAAATACAAAGAAAAAATAGAAATAAGAAATTAAGAGAAGGAAAAGGAGCGGGGAAAAGAAGGTGTGAAATGCACGGGGGGAAAAAAGGAACAAAAATAAAGACACTGTGTGGGTAATTCTACATTGCTTTATTTTTAAAGACAGCTACATCCTCACATATGTAGACAGTTGTCATTCTGGAATGTCTCTGCCAAACACAAAATGTCACTGTTTCCCCACTCTTCCTTGTTTGAAAGCTTGTCTAAGATAATGTGTAATGGATTGTACTTGATTTTATTTTCCTTAATCCATAGACAAAGCCATGGTTTTGAAGCACCATCCTGACAAACGGAAAGCAGCCGGAGAACAAATAGGTGAAGGTGACAATGATTATTTTACCTGTATTACAAAAGGTAAGAACCAGCAAGGGTAGCCCTAAGTATAAATTAAGTTGTCTTTATCATATCAAATATAACACTAAATATAAATTAAGTTGTCTTTATCATACCATAGGTGTTAATCAGCTGATCAGTTTTCATGCTCAGCCTTTGCTTTCTGAATGGGCTACTATCTATAAATAATTTTTGCTGTCTGCGCTTCCTTGTTGACTTTTATGTTCTGCTCTAAGCAGCTGAGTTACGTTTCCTTATTTCCTCCAAGTGCTCCAGTTGATTGATTCTACCCCTCAGACCCACCATATTTAATTCCTCTGAGTAACACACACAGTATACACATACATAGGCCAGTTGTATGATGCTATAGTATCCCCAAAGGAGCGGCAATAATATGGTAACCAAGTGCAGCAGTCATTCTGAACTCTTCTCCTTGACCCAATGTAAACAGAAGAAATTTCCTTCCTTCCTTCCTTCCTTCCTTCCTTCCTTCCTTCCTTCCTTCCTTTCTTTCTTTCTTTCTTTCTTTCTTTCTTTCTTTCTTTTTGGAGGTGAAAACAGTCTGGGGATACAACTTGCGTAACTAAAAACTAGGAAGCAACTGGTCAGAGTAAATAAGTCCAGGAGTGAGTTATCGCAGGCATGGGAGAGAATAAGTGTGCTCCAGTGGTGGGATTCCAAAATCGTCTACTACCGGTTCTGTGGGCGTGGCTTGGTGGGCGTGGCTTGGTGGGCATGGCTCAGGTGTGATTCAACCGGTGTAACAACAGATTTGGTGAGCGTGCGCTTTGCACGCGCGCAGAAGGTTTGCTACTGACCTGCAATCCTTCAATCTCCCTGTGTGTTAAACAGCTGGCGTGGCACTGGCCGCGCCGCGGAAGCAGCTGAGGTTGAAAAAGCAGGAAGTAATGGTCAGTATAGAGACAGGGCAGGTGGGAGGGCCCAGCAGCTGATCGTCGGAGCGAACAGGTTGGCTCACCGATGATCCTTGGAGCTACCAGTTCGGCCAAACTGGTAGAATACCACCACTGGTGTGCTCTACCTTGGCAGTAAAATTCCTTGTGACATTCCTGTGCAGCCATTCGTTTAGTGACTGTTCAGAGTTACAACGGTACTGAAAAAAGTGACTTATGAACCCTTTTTCACACTTAAAACCGTTGCAGCACTTTCGTGGTCCCGTGATCGAAATTCAGACGATTGGCAACGGGAATGGATTTATGACGGTTGCAATATCCCGGGGGGTCACGTGATCTCTTTTTTTTTTTTTTGCAACCTTCTGACAAAGAAAGTTAACGGGGAAGCCAGATTTACTTAAACAACCAGGTAACTAACATTACAGCTGCAGTGATTTCCTGAACAACCCCCTCAGGGCTTTTGGAACTTTAAGATTAGTGACTTCCTCCCAGAATTCTCCAGCCAGCTGGCTGGAGAATTCTGGGAGTTGAAGTCCACAAGTCTTAAAGTTGCCAAGTTTGGAGACCTTTGAACTATGGCAAGGCAGGTCGTAAAATAGGGCAAAACTCACTGAGCAATTGTCTTGCTTAGCAATAAAAATCCGGAGGCTCAGTTATGGTGCTAAATCAAGGACTACCTGTATTGATTCTCAGACGTTTCGAGAACTGTTACCTTATAGTTTTCAAATACCCGAATTTGGGGGGATTAAGATGGGTGGTCATTTGAGCCTATTGATTCTAGGTCAACTATTTTCTTTAAAAGGCCAGAAAAGTGACAGAGGATAAGAAAAAAAAGAAAAAGGAGCATTGACTTCTGGCTTTCTCTGTTGCAGTCAAATAAGGCATTAACATCAAATCCCAACTTTTTACATCATAATACGAAGAAGCCATTTCTATAAAGATCTATCAATCTAATCGGTAAAGCCCCAAATCAAAGTTTCATTCTTTTCCTTTTCAAGCACGGAGTTCAAAAGTGGTCTCGATGTGGAAACAAAAGTACTTATGTTTCTTGTCTTTCATCAAACTAGTCAATTTTGCCATTTCAGCCAACTCCATCAGCTTCTGCAACCATTCGTCTGTCTTAGGAATCGAAGTGTCCTTCCATTTTTGTGCCTACAATAGTCTTGTTGCTGTCAACATATACAGTAACGGAAGTTCCAAAAACATTTTTCCCAATTCTTTTTTCATTACACCCAAAAGAAAAAGTTCTGGTTTCATCTTCTTATTCTTCCTCACTTCTCTTCCTCCCCACCATTTTCCTATTTACTTTTGTATTTTGCATCTTATTTTATCTTATAACCGAATAAAAATGTTAAACTAGAAAAAGCCAGAAAAGTGACTTGTCCGTAACTGAAATGAGGAATTGAATTCTGCTTCTCACCCCCTAACCCCCCAGTCATGGCCCTTTCGGATTCTGATTCTGAGGGGGAAGCCGAGCAGCTGACAGGGAGTGGGAGTGTGGCTCCGTTGGTGTGGAAGAAACTGGGAAGGGCAGAGTCCAGCTGGGCAGAGCAGGAGAGAGGTAGAGCAAGGCAGAGGGAATTCTGAGGAAGATCCAGACCCACCCCCTCTTCATCTTAGGGCATGCAGGGAGGAACAGAGAAGGGAGCAATGTGAGTTGCATGGCTTACGGGGGAGGAAAGGGCCCTGATTCCCTTCTTTCGCTGCAGCTGGGAACACAGTGTTTAAAAAGGGAGGTTGCACACAGCAACTCGTGGGAAGCAAATCGTGAGTTATCTTTTATGGTCGAGGCTTATCTGGGTTCCTGTCATCTTCCCAACTGTGTGTGTTTTGTTGGCCTTTGAAGTCTGCAATTCCTTATCCTGCCCTGTCCAGTTAATTGCTGCAGCGTGGTTTGTGTGGATTTTTATTTACAGTTTATATGTACTTTGTTTTCGGACTGAATTTCCTCCACTTAAAGACTGTTCTTGGGAGAGTGTTTTTCTCCAGCCGAAGGTAACTGGACATTGGGGGCAAAGTTGGAGGTATTAAAGGGACTTTTCTTACTTATGTGACTGTGTTGCCTTTGTGCCATGCCGCGGGTCATCACACCCCCATGCATTGAAACACTATCCGTTTAATAAATTAGAGCTATCTGATTTCACCTTCCAGCCTACGAAACATTATCAGACCCTATGAAGAGAAGAGCGTTTAACAGCATAGACCCTACTTTTGACAACACCGTTCCTTCTAAAAGCGAAGCCAAGGAAAACTTCTTTGAGGTGTTTGCACCCGTTTTTGAAAGAAATGCCAGGTAAGCCGTTTTTTGTTTTGTTTTTTTAGACCTTCAGAAACCCTCCTTCCCCTATCTGGGCATTATTCTGCCTTTGTATTTCCAATTTTTTCAAACCGTCATTGGATTTCCTTGAATGTCTGCTTAGTGGGGACGAAAATCAGAACTGTCGAGTTCCTACCATTGTGTTTGCAGACTGGCAGGAAAATATACTGGAGTGTAAATCAATTCCCTCGCCTGTACTTATGGGTGTCTCTGGATGACACTGAGGCAGTTTCATTGCTTTGTCTGCATTGTAGATACAAAAATGTTGAGTATCAGTTGGAAGGGACCTTGGAGGTCTTCTAGTCCAAGCTAGAAGACCCTATACCCGCGATGGCGAACATATGGCACGCGTGCCACAGGTGGCATGCAGAGCCATTTGTGCCGGCACACGAGCTGTAGGCAAACTTACCTCACTGCTGATTTTCGGCGGGTTTGAGGGCTTTTTCAGCCTCCCAGAGGCTTGAGGAAGGCTTCTGCAGGCTTCTGCAGGCCTTGCAGGCCGAAAACTAGCCCTGTTTCGTCACTTCCTGTTTTTCCGACAATACTGGAAGTGACAAAACGGGCCTAGTTTTTGGCCTGCAGAAGCCTTTCTCAAGCCTCTGGGAGGCAAAAGGCCTCAAACCCGCTGAAAATCAGCTGTGAGGCACAGTGCAGGTAAGAGGGTGGTTGTGGGGATGGCGACGATGCAGGGGGTGGGGGCACACATTGCCTTCCTTCTGGGTGCTGGCACGCAAGCAGAGCACACAATTTTTGGCACAGGAGCCCAGAAAGGTTAGCCACCGCTGCTCTATCCCATCCCCAACAAATGATTGTAGTAGTTGCGATTTGCTTCCTGTAACAGATGCCAGTATAGAGTGTTCCATTTTCAGGGTGGTCCTTTCTGCCTTTTGTCATGGCAGGGACGAACTACACCAAAATAATACCTGGTTTCTAAGCCTGGATGAGTTCCCTTAAATATTACATCACTTCTGAAAATTATAATTAGCCCTAACTTCTTGAATGCAGCATCCACCTGACCCACCAGGGCAGGGAGGCAGGGCGTGTTACAGGTCCCCTTTCTAAGGAAGTCCCATCTACTGCAGATGTGTCAAACATGTGGCCTGCGGACTGAATCCGGCTCACGATAGGCCCAGAGTTGCCCCGCGGGGCCGTCCCAGAGACGGTGAGGGACCGTCCCGTGCCAGTTGGCCCTGATGTCCAGGCCACGCCCTCCCAGGCGCCCCCAAGGGCAAACCAAATCCTGGTAACGGTCCTCAGTGGGATCAAGTTTGACACCCCTGATCCCGTGAGACCAAGAAGAAGGGCCTTCTCAGTGGTGGCTCCCTCCCTGTGGAACATCATCTCTGTGGAGATCAAAATGGCCCCCATTTTGGCGCTCTTTTGAAAGGCGCCAAAGATACGGTTTTGTCAGCAGGAGATATGGAGCCTATGAAGTGATTTGCCTGATGGTTGTCACAGGTGCGTGTGTGTGTGTGTGTGTGTATGTATAGAAAAATAAGGGTGGGGGAAACTGCCTCTGCCTACCAGCATCCATCGATATTCACCTGGCTAGTGTCCTGTCAGTGTGTGAGAGAGTTGAGGGCTGTTTGGAAAGTGAAACAGTATTTGCTGTGTGAGCAAGAAGGAGACAGCAAGGGGCCTGGGCGTGGGTTAGCTCAATTGTTCTGTACTAAAGCTGCTTGGTACTTGAAACTAAAACTGAAACTCCTCTCCTCTGCTTGTGTTTTGCACTTGGAACAGATTTCTTTTCAGGTGGGGAGGGGGAGTAGAACTCCTTAGCATCAGAGCGTGTTAATAATATATGAAATACTAATGCTCTGATGGTCATTTTGAAAAATCCTCTCAGTGAGCACTTAGAAGCAATCCTTAATTGGAAATCCCCCTAAAAATGCAGATGTTTAGATGTGTAGAACCATGCTGGAGATGCGGTTCCTGCAAAAAAAATAATGTTTGTTTGTTTGCTAATTTGCTACAGATGGTCAAATAAGAAAAATGTTCCTAAGCTTGGGGATATGAGCTCATCTTTTGATGAGGTGGATGCCTTTTATTCTTTCTGGTAAGTGAATTAATTCCACCTCATTTTATGAGGATTGTACAGATAAAGCCTATAGGAAAAGCAACTTGGGAATGAGTAGAAAATATTGTGGTCTTTAGCTTTTTTGAATTAACCTGTTTCATTTCTTTTTCCCTTCATCTTCCCTAAAATAAACTATCATAAATATAACTAACTGAGTTTCAGACACCAGAGCATAGACCAAACGTTGGAAGTAGAAATAGAATAGAATAAGGAATGGAGAATAGAATATAGTAGAATAGAACATATGGAATGGAATGGAGAATAGAATAGAAAATATGGAATGGAGAATAGGAATAGAATAGAACAGAACAGAATAGAATAAGAGAGGTGGAAGGGACCTTAGAGGTCTTCTAGTCCAACCCCCTGCTTAGGCAGAAAACCCTATCTACCATTTCAGACAAATGCTTATCCGCTCTTCTTAAAAACTTCCAGTCAGGATGCTGGCTGGGAAATTCTGGAAATTAATGTCTACACATCTTTAAGTAGCAGAAGTTGAAAAACTCTGATCTACTATATAGGTGTGATATTAAGTTTTGGGTTTGGAGAAGAGGCTTTTTATTTTTACTAACCCATGGATGTACATAAATAGTCAAAGTCTGCTCCCTGTCATGCTATATTTAGTCTGCTATGTAAAACACAGGTTAAAAGGACAAAAATATATGTGGCAGTATAAAATATTACTCTGCATGTTTAATGATTCTTGTGCTTCTTGCTGGATATGGTGTTTCCATGTAGTAGACTCAAAAGAATAAAACTGATACTTCATGCTTTGTGATCTGGTTGGTTGGAATTCACATATTAACAATGTGGACTATTAAAAAGGCTTTTAAATTATATTAAGGAGCTGTTATTTTCCCTTGTGTTTTATTGACTTTTTCTCTTGACGATACTGCAACAGGTATAACTTTGATTCTTGGCGAGAATTTTCTTACTTGGATGAAGAAGAAAAAGAGAAGGCAGAATGGTATGTAAATGAAAGGGCTTTTCAAAAGAAATGACTAATATATCAAAAGTTCACACATTATACTGGGTGTCACCAATTTTAGACAGTCCTGTATTTTTCTGCTCAGAAATAAATCCTTTTAATTCAATGGAAAATACTTACCTATACGTAGCTATGAAGAGGATTGAAGCCTTATTTAGGAATATGTCTGGACTTAAATAATAAACTTGTGTTGTTGCATATTACTGTATAGTATATGATTGTTGCTTTGTTCTTACTATTAATGCTTTTGTGTCAGTCCTTATAGTAGCAACATCATCATGGTTTTTGAGTGCCAGTTTTGTGTAGTGATTAAGGTACCAGGCTAGAAAGCAGGAGGCTACAGTCTCCTTTTAGAATAACAGAATAAGAGTTAGAAGGGACCTTGGAGGTCATCTAATCCAACCCCCTGCTCAGGAAGGAAACCCAACACCATTTCATACAAGTGGCAGTCCAGTTTCTTAAAAACCTCCAATGTTAGAGTACCCACAACATCTGGAGGCACACCGTTTCACTGAGTAGATAGGAAGCCACCTGGGTGATCTCGGGGCCCCTTATACTCAAAAGGTGAAGTAAATCTGAAATAAATCCTAAGTTTCCGGCAAAAAAACCCACCGCAAATTGCAGTCACATGGCAAGATGCTGCAAATGGCCATAATTCGAGCCGGCTCCCAGGTCCCCAAAATGCGATCACATGACCCCAAACTAGATTGGCAGTCGAAACTTTGAAATGGAGTGGTAAGTAACTCTGGGGGAGTTCAACTACCAGTGTAACCTCAAATCAGAGGTGGTATTCAGCCAGTTCTGACCAGTTCTGGAGAACCAGTAGCAGAAATTTTGAGCAGTTTGGAGAACCGGCAAATACCACCTCTGACTGGCCCCAGCCCCCATCTATTCTCTGCCTCCCATTGAGTCCCAGCTGATCGGCTGGGTCTTTTTTGGTTGCCCTGCACAGGAGAACAGAGCTGGACAGCAGGTTAGTGGGGTGGGGAGGGAATGGGGATTTTGCAGTATCCTTCCCCTGCCACACCCACCAAGCCACACCCACCAAGTCACACCACGCCCACCAAACCACACCCACAGAACCGGTAGTAAAAAAATTTGAATCCCGCCTCTGCCTCAAATGCTCACTCAACAACTGGCCATAAGCCAAGGATTATCTATATATGTCTGTCATTTATATTTTTTAGAAAAGAAGGAAAAAACCCAGAGATTTTTCTGGAAGAATAGGTCCTGACTATCCTGAACTTTGTAAATAGAAAAACCCCATGCAAAACTAGTTGATTTAAATGCTATTGAATACAATGGCCGAGGAGCATTTTAAGGACCAGGGCTTATTTTGCAAATGTATCCGAACTAAACCGAGCTTCCTTCCGTCTTTCCCCGCAGTCGAGATGAAAGAAGATGGATTGAAAAACAAAACAGAGCCGGTAGATCGTTAAGGAAAAAAGAAGAGATGAATAGAATAAGGACCTTAGTTGGTAAGTATGAACTCAACATCCTTGGGCTACCTGATTGTTCAATGCCATCTTTTGTGCCAGCCCTACGTATATATAAATTTTCTTTCTTTTCTAAGATAACTCATACAGTTGTGATCCCCGAATAAAAAAGTTCAAAGAGGAAGAAAGAGCAAAGAAAGAAGCCGAGAAGAAAGCAAAGGTCGAAGCAAAACGAAAAGAGCAAGAGGAAAAAGAAAGAGTAAGTTCTGAATTATGTGTGAAGCTGAAACCATTTAAGATATCATAAAACACATGCAGAGGCTTGGGGTATTAGTAGCTTAATGGCACAGGGGTCTATTTCACATATTTTGGCACGCGTGCGACATGTTGAAGAATAGATCCTGTTTGTTCTGACCCAAGCCTTGTTCAAATTAAACAAACTGTGTATAAAAGCAAACCTTTTTTAATGCGGCGCTGGGAATTTTTTGCATTCCCAGCCAAGAGTCATTTAAACCTAATTGTCCGAGATAAAAGCAAGCCCTTTCAAGGTTGTGAAAGGCTGCCAAGAACAGAAGTCTAATTACTGATAAATATCAACTGACAGAAGTTTCAAAAACAAACCGGAGTTCACAGGGCTTCAGTGAGAACTCAGAGTCTAAAGAACTTCTTTGCTTCCTGCAAAGAGCACATCCCCAAGGGCTGGTTTTTATCCCTTATGGGAGGGGCCATCACCTTCCAGCCTTACTCCAGAGTCGCCCTTGCTGCTCCAGCTGCTCTCTCCTTCCAGCAGCCCTGCGCGCATGCGCACTGGGCACGGCTCCCTGGGTCCTCTGCCTCGCTGCTGTCAGACTCCAAAGGCCGCACCCCACTCTCAGATACGTCCTGGCCCATTTTTGCATCACACGCAGGCCCCTCCCTGACTGGTTCCCTTTTGTCCTCGCTGTCAGAGACCTCTGCTGTCCGCACCTGCTGGCGGCGAACCACAACACTGGTTTATGGTTTACATTTATGGCTGGGATTATTCAAGAAGTGACGACAAGCAATGATTGTGTTTGTCCCACAAAACAAGATTCCACAGTGCAACAGCCACCAGAATACATTACGATTCTCGATGGCTCCAAATTAAGGAAAGAATTACAATTTTTTTTTTGGAAAAAGTTTTTTATTTTAAGGCAGACAAACAAACAGGACATACAAAACAAAAAAAAACCATCTTCCATATGTACATACAGTGTGTCAGTTGGTTACAAATCCTTTGTGTTATCCTTTCATAGTCATCACTCACAGTTTATCAAAAAAAAAAAGAATTCCCATATTATCAGTAAGACATTCTTATATATTTCTCAATTATTACTTACATACAACTAAACTATTTGTTTCATCATATATACGAGATATATTTTAGATCTAAAATTGATGTTATACTTTCATCCAATGATTATATATGTCTGGATTATATTTTATATCAATCTATTATATTTCTATTACAAAGTTATATAATCTATTACCTTACCAAGTCTTTTTACCCAACCATTGATAAAACAAATCCCATATCTTACAAAATTGTTGATCTTCTTGTTCTCTAATTTCAAATGTCAATTTACTCATTTCAGCACAGTCCATAATCCACAGTCCATAGTTTTCTTAATCACTTCCTCCTGTAATTGTAAAGAATTACAATTTTAAAAATAAAATCAGTGAAACGGCACGAGCTTCCCTGATGTTTACAATTTAGGGCATGTACAAGTCAAAATGTTGAGAGTTTGGGAGGATCTCCTGAACACTTCTTGTTTTTGGTTTTCCCTCCCAAGCAGTCTACTCATCCCTCCCAGTTGACTAGCGATTTCTGGATCGTGGGCTAGGAACCGTTGACATTAGCACCATATGCAAACTCACCCCCTGACTGTGTCCAGGCTGATTTGTAATCTGAATAACCTCTAGAGTCAAGTTTTAAAGTAGATCTAAAGCAGGATCTAACCAGGGGTGTCCAACTCAAGGCCCAGGGGCCGGATCCAGCCTGCAGGGTACTTAAATCCGGTCTTCAGGGCCGCCCTGGAAAACGAAGCTTGGGAGGGTCACGTGTGAGCCCCCCCCGAGCTCTTGTTTTCATTGGCGGGAGTACTTACGGCCGAAAACAGCAATTACAATTTTCCTCTGAATGGTGACTTTTAACTTGACGTAGAGAAGGTGACACCAGAGTTTTCTTGTATCTCAGCAAAGGCAAGCAGAACTAGAAATGGCGCGACTGGCCAAGGAGAAAGAGGAGGAGGAAGCGAGGCAGCAGACTTTGCTGATGAAGAAAGAGAAGGACATACAGAAAAAAGCGATTAAAAAAGAAAGGCAAAAACTGCGAACAACCTGCAAGGTAAGCAAGCGGCTGTTGTCCTTGTCAAGCCTATTAGTTTCAGTCAAGTCCAACCTCTGGTATATTCAAATACCGTTTATAATTTATGAACCCGGAGAAATGCAAGACGACATTTGTATTTTGTTCACTGCTCAGGAGTTTGTGGTTTAGATAGGCAGACTTCCTTTATGACTGTTTATGAATTCAGAGGTCCGTAAAAGTCTCCCTTCTTTAAAACTAGCATTTACCTTGAACTGCATGATCCAGTGCTCCGTAGGAGTTCGGTCGTGGGTGATGGCGTAGGCCTCTCAGCCGTCACGGCCACCACACATCAAGACCCCATCAGGGGACTCACAGGATTTTTCAGTGGAACCATCATCATGGAACATCCAGAGCTCGTTCACTGAGGAGAAAAAAATTATTCCGATCAGTATTTTAAAAAATATTTCAGTCAAGTATTGCAAACCCCAATCAGTATTTTAAAACAAACCCATTTTAAAATTAAAATTAAAACCTTCATGGTCCCTTGCCCAACACTGTCTCACTATTTAGGACTGCCCTTGCATACCATCCGGAGATTGCAACTGGTGCAAAATGCGGCGGCGTGGGTGGTGATGGGAGTTTCCCGGTTCTCCCATGTTGCCCCCCTCCTGCGCGGCCTGCATTGGTTGCCGGTTGCGCTCCGGGTGATATTCAAGGTTTTAACCTTAACATACAAAGTCCTTCATGACATGGGTCCTTATTATTTAAGGGAGCGACTGCTGCTGACATCGAACACTAACCGCCCTGTGCGAACCCACAGACAGGGGCTCCTTGGGGTCCCGTCGGCTGGGCAGTGCCGGCTGGCGGTCCCCGGCAGACGGCCTACTCTGTCACGGCCCTGACCTCTGGAATCAACTTCCCTGGAGCTCCGCCTGGCCCCTGACCTCCGCACCTTCCGTCGCGATCTGAAGACCTGGTTGTTTAATCAACCCGGGCTGTGACCCTGGGGTGGGGTGGTTTTTAGAGTTTTAATTTTGAAATTTTAGTGTTAATTCGGCTTGATTTGTTTAATCTGGTTTTATCTAATTTATTGTTGTGTTATTTTTAATTTGTAAGCCTCCCTGAGTCCTTCAGGAGAGGGGGCGGCATATAAGTCAAATAAATAAATAAATAAATGAATAAATAAATAAAGTAAAAGTATGGCCCAATAAAGTAAGATAAAGGTAAAAGTAAAAAAGTGTGAGCCATACTTTCTGAACATTGAAACTCATCTTAATGTCAGTGTTATAGTCAGGCATGTTGTATGACAGTTGCATGTAATTTTCCCCTTCTCTTAAATCTGAAAATAAAACATACGATGGTCCATTTTCAGAACTGGAATTACTTTTCTGACAACGAGGCAGAAAGTGTTAAGATGATGGAAGAAGTAGAAAAGCTTTGCGATCGCCTAGAGCTGGCAAGGTATGCAGTCCTGACCTCTACTTTGTGTTTGCTGACCTTCAGCTTTCTGCTACCGGTAGATCTGAAATGTCGCTCAATGATTTATTTTTAGTCTGCAGTGCTTGAATGAAGCACTTACATCCACCACAAAGGACGAAGGGAAGGCTGCGGTATTAAAACAGGTAAATATGAATATTTTGTCGTGTAAAGCAAAAATCGGCGGAGTAGGGCGAAACTTTGTTCTGACCCAAGCCTTGTTCAGATCAAACACAATGTATAAAAGCAAACCTTTTTAATGCAGCGCTGGGAATTCTGTGCATTCACAGCCAAGAGTCATTCAAAACTAATGGTCCCAGATAAGAGCAAGCCCTTTCAAGGGTTGCGAAAGGCTGCCAAGAACAAAAGACAAATATCAAAATAAATATCCAGAGCTAGAAGTTTCAAAAAACAAACCGGAGTAAGCAGGGCTTCGGTGAGGACTCTTGAGTAGAAAGAACGTCTTTGCTTCCTGCAAAGAAGCCAAACCCGAAGGCTGGCTTTTATCCCTTATGGGAGGGGCCATCACCTTCCAGCCTTACTCCCGAATCACCCGTGCTGCTTCAGCTGCTCTCTCCTTCGAGCAGCCCTGCGCACACGTGCACTGGGCACAGGTTCCCGGAGGTCCTCTGTGTCACTGCTGCCAGACTCCACAACCTCCGAAGGCAGCACCCCACTCTCCGATAGCCCTGGCCCCATCCCTGCATCACACGCAGGCCCCTCATCCGAGTCCTCACTGTCAGAGACCTCAGCACCTGCTGGTGGAGAACCAAAACAAGTTTAGGATAGAGGCAACTTCCCCTGTAGAATGGCGTCTCTCGAAATTGGAACAGCACACTGCTTTATGGCAGCTGCCGCATCTTATTTTATTTTATTTTATTTATTTTAATTACATTTATATGCCGCCCTTCTCCAAAGACTCAGGGCGGCTTACAATTTTTGGAGCACAACCCAATGTGCTCAGCAATAGCCTTCATTCCATTGTATATGCCTGCTTATTACTAAGCAGCAATTTTACAAAGTCAGCTTATTGCCCCCAACAATCTTGGGTCCTCAATTTACCTACCCCGAGAGGATGGAAGGCTGAGTCAACCTTGAGCCTGGTGGGATTCGAGCCTGCACTAATTGCAGGCAACTGGAACTTAAGTGCTAGGCATTTAACAGCCTGCACCACCAAGGCTTACTAGAATTTAAACGTAATAAAAACATTTTTCTGAGGGAAATCTGTAGGGATTTAAAGGTAGTCCTCAACTTATGGCCACAATTGAGCCCAAAATTTGTTGCTGCTAAGTGGAAACACTAAGTGAATTTTGTTCCATGTTATATGGCCTTCTGTGCCACTGTTGTTAAGTGAATCCAGCTTCCCGATTGACTTTACTTCTCAGGTCACAAAAAGGGGATCACATGACCCCCCGGGACACTTCCACTGTCGTAAATATGAGTCAGTTGCCAAGTGTCTGAATTTGGATCATGTGACCGTGGGGATGCCTCAGTGATCGTTAGTGTGAAAAACGGTCATAAGTCGTTTTTCAGTGCCGTTGTGACTTCGAACAGTCACTAAATGAACTACTGTAAGGCAAGTAGTACCCGTATTTGCAAAAAAAAAATACTTCTGCATTCCCAGAAGAGAAAACACACTAGGAAAAATAATATTTTAGTTCAGGAAAAGAAGAAGGGATTTGAAATCTGCATGATTCAATCCAAGGATGAAAAGGTTATGCAGATGAATCTGTTTATCAAACTACATGGTGCAAATAAGTGTAACAAAATGATTACTGGCTTGGGTGCGTGTGTGTTTTTATACACATAGTTGTGTGTAAACCAAGACACAGTTTTCGCTACTAAATTGGGGCGAAAACTTTCAGTTTAAATAAGACTTTTGTGATTACACCATATATTTGATTATAAATGTGTGTCAGTGAACCCCAGCTTCATAAAACTGATGGCACATTTATTTCTGTACTTAATAATGAGGTAATTACTTCATTTCCTCCTAAAATCCCAAAACTACCAAGGCGCAGCCATCTCAACAAATAACAGAAAACAACAGAGCTGCTGCTTTCTTGTCTAGCCTTTTGTGCCACAGAACAGAAGATTGGTGTTGATTTCCTAGATAGCAATAGCACTTAGACTTGTGTACCACTTCACAGTGCTTTACAGCGATCTCTAAGCGGTTTTACAGCGCTAGCACATTGCCGCCAACAATCTGAGTCCTCATTTTACCGGCCTGAGGAGGATGGAAGGCTAAGTCAACCTTGAGCAAGTCAGGATCGAACTCCTGGCAGTGGGCTGAGTCAGCCTGCAATACCACCTTCTAATCACTGTGGCATGAGGAAGAGGGATAAGGGAGGAGGAAGAAGGAAGGAAGGAAGGAAGGAAGGAAGGAAGGAAGGAAGGAAGGAAGGAAGGAAGGAAGGAAGGAAAGGCTGGCTGGCTGGCTGGCTGGCTGGCTGGCTGGCTGGCTGGCTGGCTGGCTGGCTGGCTGGCTGCATATGGCCCCCAACAATCTGGGTCCTCATTTTACTGACCTCAGAAGGATGGAAGACTGTGTCAACCATGAGCCGATGGGAATCGAACTGCTGGCAGTCGGCAGAATTATTGCAATACTGCCTTTTGATTTGGCGGACGGGTATCCAAGACTACATCTTTACTAACAGTGTTATGGCTATTTTCCATTGCACCCCAATATCAGCTGGTGGAATTCATTCAGAATTAGTACTGTTAGACATTCTTACGATTTCGGAGCATAGACGAAGGCACAACTTTATGCCTGTTTCTGCAGAAATGGAAGAGAAATTCCCAAAAGAGAATAGGTGACAAAAAAAACCTACTTAGCTACTGAGCTAAATGAAAGATTAAGCCCTTGGATATCACTATACAAAACAAATAAATGCCAGTGTAGAACCATCTTAAAAACGTCTAATTTTGTGTTGATTTGGGAATTACTTTTACCTCACGTAGGTTAGGTGAGGAAAGGAGAAGAAGAAAGTGTAGGGCAGAAGGAAAAAAGAAAGGGGGAAAAAACGTGTGGATTTCCAACACTTTTTGGTGCAGTAGAATAAGATAATAGCGTCGAACTGCAGCTTTTTATTTAGTATATTTACTTTTTATTTAATATATTTACTATATTTTATATAGTAATACAGACTAGCCATGTCTTTAACAACAAATCTGTCTAATTAGTTAAAACCCAAAATCAAAGTTTCATTTTTTTCCCCACCTCGAGCACAAAGTCCAGAAGCAGCCATAGAATCAAAATTAACCATTTGGAATCAAAATTGGCTGATGATAGTTCTTGCAATCATCGGAGAAAAAGTGCTTTGGGGTTTTGGTAATTCAGTTGAGAGGTGTGTTTGTTTACATCCATGTAGATAGAACAAGTAAATGAACAGGTAAGGAGAGAGAAGGAAGAAGCAGAAGCTCGGATGCGGCAAGCCACCAAGAGCTCAGAGAAGTCCACAAGCGGAAGTGTCGGTGGCAGCAAGAATTGGTCTGAGGATGACCTCCAGTTGCTGATTAAAGCAGTCAATCTCTTTCCTGCTGGGACAAACTCAAGGTAAGCCTATATTTATTCTTTGAGCCTCTATCGACAACCATATACCGTGTTTCCCCGAAAATAAGACACTGTCTTATATTTTTTTTTGGCTCCCAAAAACACACTAGGTCTTATTTTCAGGGTAGGTCTTTTATATATATATATATATATATATATATATATATATATATATATATATATATATATATATATATATATTTGTTTAAATGATTTTCACGGTAAAGGTATGTAGGTCTTGGTGTATTGGTCTTGTCCGTGTAAGATTGAGAATACCTTGCAACGCGTTTGACAATCTCATCCGTCATCTTCAGGCTGGTGTCTTCAGCAGTTCTCCTGGGAGAAGTGTGTGATCGTGGCTGTTTTCCCTTTTAAACTCTAGAGTTGGCTGTGTTGTTACTTCTTGATTGGTTTGTGGAGATGTATGCAGATTGGATGGCTTTTTCCTGAGACCCTGTGTGGCTGAGGTGCTGGCTGTGTGTCTCTCAGCCTTTGTGTGTAACGACCTGGGTAATGGGCTGTGTGATGACCTTCTGAGTTCTATTGTTGTGACGTCCTGGGTGTGGTCATCACACAGCCCATTACCCAGGTTGTTACAACACAAAAGGCTGAGAGACACACAGCCAGCACCTCAGCCACAGGGTCTCAGGAAAAAGCCATCCAATCTGCATACATCTCCACAAACCAATCAAGAAGTAACAACACAGCCAACTCTAGAGTTTAAAAGGAAAACAGCCACTTATCACACACTTCTCCCAGGAGAACTAAGCTGAAGACACCAGCCTGAAGATGACGGATGAGATTTCACAAACGCTGCCAAGGTATTCTCAATCTTACACGGACAAGACCAATACACCAAGACCTACATACCTTACCCTGAAAATCTTCGTAGAACATATATATATATATATATATATATATATATATATATATATATATATATATATATCGCGGTTTCCAAAATAAGACCTACCCCAAAAGTAAGACCTAGCACTATTTTCTAAACCTGCCCTAATATAAGACCTACCAAAATAAGACCTAGTGTAAATCTCCAGTTCCAGGAAGACTTTTCAGGGAGCAACTGTGCACCAAAACACCTCCCCCTACACACACACACTCACTATTTGGCACCATAAATATATAAGACCTACCCGAAAATAAGACCTTATTTTCGGTATATATAAAATGGAAAAAACACTTACCATATTCATGTAGAACAATACATTTATTCATGTAACAAAACCATTTAACAAATCGTGATACTGTAAGTTTCCTAACATAAGACACTGTCTTATATATTTTTTGGCTCCCAAAACACACTAGGTCTTATTTCGGTAGGTCTTATTTTTGGGGTAGGTCTTATTTTCAGGGTAGGTCTTATTTTCGGGGAAACACGGTAGGCCAGTGGTGGCTAACCTTTTTGGACTCCCGGGCTGAAAATTGCTTATGCACTCGCAGGCCAGCATTCAGAGGCATGCCCCCTGCACATGCGCACGAGACCCCCCATGCACCACACATGTCTGCGCATGTGCGCACATCTCCCGCACACCCCCGGCCCCTGCACATGCATGCCAGATACCCGGCAATCAGCTGTTGGGTGGGCAGCACGCGCACATGCGCAGGGGAGCTTTTCCAGATGATCTCTCTTACAGTCCCACAATCCCATTTTACGCCATTTTTGCCCAAAACACCTGAGTATATTTACTATATTTTCAGCAAAACCAGCCTTTAGCAAACAGCTGCTGTGTTCATTTAATGACCCCTGCAAAAAAAAGGTTGTAATATTATGTCGGTTACGTTGGTGATCTGTTTTATGACCCTCACGACTTACAATTAACGGGCAGGCTCCATTATACAGTCATAAGTTAAGGATTCCCTGTGTATATATATTTATGAAGACATTTTGCTTTTTTTTTAAAAAAAGAGGAGGGGGAGCAGCATTTAGAACAGAATAGAATTAGCAGAGTTGGAAGGGGCCATGGAGGTCTTCTAGTCTAACCCCCTGCTCAGACAGGAAATCCCATACCATTTCAGACAAATGGTTGTCCAATCTCTTCTTAAAAACTTCCAGTGTTGGAAATGTTTCATTGCAATCTTTGGTAAAGTTAATGTGATGACCCAGGGTGGGATACAAAATAAACACAGTCACGAAAGACAGGTGAAGCCCCTTTTATTCCTCCACTTTGCTTCCAAGCTCCTAAATATCCTTGACTGGGGACAAAAAACTCCCACACAAACAGATACAAGAAGGAGGAAATGCCGTTTAAATTATAAAGAGTAAAAAACAGCACAAACCAGGCAAGATAAGGGCTGGAAGACGTCCACAGATATTAGCAAACACACTAGGAAGGATGCCAAACTCAGAGAGGTACAACAAACTAGAGATATTTCCACGCTTTGTTTCCAGCCACTCGCCCATATGCATGTCCATCCTCTTATCTAGTTGTCACAGCTGCAGCCCATGAAGAGGATCAAGGCCCTCTCCTCCCCCATAGACCATGTCTCTCCCTTATCCTCTCTTCCCTGTGTGCCCTAGGATGGATAGGGGATGGGCCTGGGTCCTCCTCTGACTGCCCAGCCGGCCTCTGCCCTTCCCCAGCCTCCTCCACCGTCTCCGGAGCCACACTTCCACTCCCTGTCGGCTGTTCCTCCTCTCCCTCAGAGTCAGTCTCCACCAGGGGCATGATAGTTAATTCAAAAACTCTGCAAAGAATTTTGGATTATGGATGTTTTCATTTTCTTTTTCGTAGATGGGAAGTTATTGCCAATTACATGAATTTGCACTCTACCACAGGGATAAAACGAACGGCGAAAGATGTTATCAACAAAGCAAAGAACCTCCAGAAACTTGGTATCGTTATCTTTGTAAGATGGTCTGAATGCCTTCATTTTATTTACTTTTGTTTTAAATTCGGTGTTTGTTCTGCAAAGCTTAAAATCATTTCCGGCTGTCCCTGGGAATTTCCCCACTCCTGAAGCAAAGGGGAGGAAATCTTCAAACTCACTGTCTCTCTTTTCCTACTTGGTCTCTGCTGGGGCTGCTGGGTGCTCTTACAGAACATCACGTCTGAATGCTTGAATGAAAGTTTTTAATCTTGTTAATCCATTCAGTAACCCCTTAATTTTATGCAACAAGGTGGGATGAAGGGGTGCTATCGTTAAAGCAGAATTGCCATAAATTCCAAATGAGATTTTATGGATATTCAGAAGCACATACTTTAGTGCATGCAATGATTGTAAAAATATTTGGTATAATGGAATTTGCACCAGACAAAACCTCTGAGTTATAGAGGTTTACTTGCAACACACTGTCTGGTGCTAAATGTATGTATCATTGAGAAAATATATTAAATAGTGTTTCTGCTGTTCATGCTGAAGACCAAATCACTTCAGATATTTTAAACCATTCATCATCATTTAGCGAGCCCATAATCCCTTGCGGGGTGGAGTCTGGGCAACTGAATGGAACTAGCACAGCGTTTAATGGCCAGATGCCCTTCCTGTCACCAGTGTGGAGTTTTGTTCAGCAGATACATTCTCATTGTGCCCAGAGGTAGAAATATCTGCCTTTACCTAGGTTCGAACTCACAGCCTCCTGATTGTGAGGCAAGACCTCCACCTGTAGGCCACTGCAACACTCTGATATTTTCACCATTGATATAGATTTATCAAAGAAATGTGGTGGTCTTTGAAGAGAATTAAAAAGTCGATTAAACAGTTGGTGTTTAATGACCAGAAATGATTCCTGTTTTTCTTAAAGAACCAGTTGATAATTAAACTGGTTTTTTAAGCTTTTTCCCTTTGAATAGAGAAAGCCTGTTTCAAACAGACTCAACTTTCATTCCCAAATTGCCACTGATGCAAAAAATAAAATAAAATACTGTAGACATGCAATCTAGTACGTCGTTTGTGTGAACATAGCTATGCAGCCTGAAAACAATCTGCATGGGGTGGTGGAAAAAATGCTCATCGGGACATTATTAAAGATGATTACGAATCCTTCCAGAATTCAGACTTGCAAATAAAAATTTTAAAAAAGGATGTGTATATTTTATTACCAAACTTGAATTATTTGGGCACAGACTAAACCTTCACCGAATCGAAAAGTTGATGAAGAATCAATAGGTTTTATTTCCTACAACTTCCATTGGCGGCTGATTTGTCTTTAACGTCTCTCCTTTGTTGTTAGATCCCCATCAAAAGGACGACATCAATAAGAAAGCTTTTGATAAATTTAAGAAAGAGCATGGAGTCATCCCACAAGCAGACAGCGCTGCCCCATCAGAACGTTTTGAAGGTAAATGGAGAACAATTCTCGGTGTGTGTGTGTGTGTGTGTGTGTGTGTGTGTGTGTGTTAGTACCCGTGTTTCCCCCAAAATAAGACTGGGTCTTATTTTCTTTTGCACCCCAGAGGTGGGATTCAAATTTTTTAACAACCGGTTCTGCGCCCGTGGCTAGGTGGGCGTGGCCATGTGACTGGGTGGGCGTGGCTTTTTTATTTTTTGCAGCACCCCACTCCCCCGTTGTTTTGCCTTCTGGGCCTCAGGGAAGTCTCCTGGGGCGTTTTTGCTCCCAGGCGGCTTCCCTGGGGCCCAGGAAGGCAAAAAACAGAGCCAGGGGGAGGTTTTTCGTTCCCCCGGAGGCTCGAAAAAGCCTCAGGAGCCTGGGCAGAAACACCCCTCCCTTCCCGCCGTGGTGCAGGAGGCCAACTAGGCCACACCCATCATGGCCACGCCCATCCAGCAACCGGGCAGAGAACCTGTTTGCTAAAGTTTTTGAAGCCCACCCCCTGGCTAAGACAGTCTTTGGGGGGGAAATCCCATTTGCTTTAAAAGCAGTTATTAAAAACAAGAAACACATTTAGAGGGGAAAGAAAGCTATCCCTTTGGGAGCCTCACACTTTTAAAATGAAATATTTCCAAGGGAATTCTTGCTGGGAGACCATTCTCGTTTGTTTTCCACAGTATCGTTTACAGACGCCACTCCGTGGACGACAGAAGAGCAAAAACTGTTAGAACAGGCTCTAAAAACGTATCCAGTGAATACTCCCGAGAGATGGGAGAAAATAGCAGCCTCTGTTCCAGGCCGGTCTAAAAAAGACTGCATGAAGCGATATAAGGTAAAGCCAATTGTCTTATTTTGCTTTTTTTTTTTTTTATTTTTAAGAATTAAACCTTAACATACAATTCAGCACCGCAGAGTGGTACGGTGAGGTGGAGTTCTCGCCTCACAATCAGGAGGCTGTTGAGTTCAATCCTAGATAAGAGACTGGTGTGGTTAGCCAGCAGCAGGTGTGGATGGCTGAGGAGAGCGAGGACTCAGATGAGGGCCCAGGACCATGAGGGAGTGGACTGCTGCCTTCAGAGATTGTGGGGGATGGCAGCAGCGATGAGGTTCCCGAAGGAGCCTGTGCCAAGTACACATGCGCGCAGGACTGCTCGTAGGAAAGAGCAGCTACAACAGCACAGGCGACTCGGGAGTAAGGCTGCAAGGTACTGGCCCCTCCTTCAAGAAGATAAAAGCCAGCTGTGAAATGAATGTACTTTGCAGAAAGCAAAGACGTTTTGAAACTCCAGCCTCGTGGACATTCCAGTATCCTGAGTTTGTATTTGAAGATTTTTGTATTGCAAATTATTTCTTGTCTCTTATCTTTTGGCAAGTCTCGCAGAGTTTGGCAAAGCTTGTGCTTATCACAGCTAATTATTTTGTAAAAGCATTACAAGGTTTCTGTTCCTTTTGGATTGGAAAAGGGCGTGGGTCAGAAGAGTTAACATGTCTGGCACTGCCTGAGTGTAGCTGACTCTGAGGCACATCATTCATTGTCACCCTTGACCCTGGTTGTTCCCCCCACCCCCTGGGTGTATCGTAATTCATATTCTCCAATGGGACACATCCATAGCCAAGAGTCCTCAATCCTGCTCTCCAGTTAGAATTTTGCGCGGCAGAAACGTCACCTAGTTACTATCTTTGAAAAACTATGTATGGAATGCGCCCTCGCTTTCCAAGCTGCCACACTGCTCTTTCAAACCCCTTTCATCCCCACCCCTCCCTTTCTGTTGGCAACTCTAAACAGACCATAGAAACATTTTATGAGTTGACACATACGTGTTATTTAATTTTGAAAGGAGCACCTTAATCCAGCATAACTGCATCAAAATCTGCCAGATGGTGGGCCCAGGATTGTAATCTACCACCCTACTTTTCTTGCAAATAAACCTCTACCCCCCCACACCAAATCTTAACAGATTTTGAGAGCCCCACCCCTCAAGAGCCTTAACAGTCTTAACACCACCAGTTGTTAAGAGCCTTGGTGGTGCAGGCTGTTAAACGCCTAGCACTTAGCTCCAGCTGCCTGCAATTAGTGCAGGCTCGAATCCCACCAGGCTCAAGGTTGACTCAGCCTTCCATCCTCTCGGGGTAGGTAAAGTGAGGACCCAAGATTGTTGGGGGCAATAAGCTGACTTTGTAAAAATGCCACTTAGTAATAAGCAGGCATATACAGTGGAATGAAGGCTATTGCTGAGCGCATTGGGTTGTATCCCAAAAAATTGTAAGCCGCCCTGAGTCTCCGGAGAAGGGCGGGATATATGAATAAATAATTTTTAAAAAGCCAGAGGCCCTTCTTAGCATCTAATGACAGATGTTGAATTTGCCAGCTGCTTGCAAATGTACTTAATGCAGTGTCCTATGGCCAAGGCTCTTTTCAGCTGCTCCAGAAATAATCTGCTAAGGGAGCAATCCCCAACTTTTGTGGCTTGGTGGCCCAACTAGAGGAAGGAGGTGGGGGGCAATGGGGAACCGGGCTGCACGAGCCATGGGCTGGTGTGAATGCACACACATGCCTGCAGCTGGACTGCAAATTGAGTTGTGGGCACAAGCACATGTGTGCCAGCCTGCAACTCATGTGAGTCGAGCTGTGTGCGCGCTTGGGCCACCTCTCGTGCGGCCTGGTTCCGAGTAGGCCCCAGCCCAGGAGCTGGGGACCACTGTGCTGAGGTGTCTTTCCTGGATAATTTCTTTTTTCTTTTTAAATGGCCAAATTCTGTTCATTCTCTCTTTCTCTCTAGGAGCTCGTGGAAATGGTCAAAGCCAAAAAAGCCGCCCAAGAGCAAGTGGTGAACGCTGCTAAAACTAAGAAATGAGATTTCTCCCGTGACAATCCTAGTGTGTGTTTTTGTTTTGTAATAAAAAGCAAAAAAAAAATACAAATGCAGAAGGCGCTTCGTTTTATT
>CM019156.1:31981888-32026552 GCA_009733165.1 Naja naja | reverse complement strand
ATTTCTACATGATTTACCAATACAATGAAGGAATAACAACAGCAGGCAGAAGTTGCAAATTTGAGTAGTACCATCAGAAACATGGTACTTCAAGAAGAACCTTCCAATGGTATGACCACCTTCCCATTTGTAGTCAGAGAAGAAATAAAGGAATGTAAACCTTCCCATTTCCTATGCCCACCTTCCCATTTCAGTGCTTTGCTTCTAACATTACAGGAGATCTAGTTTGCCATAGAATTTAAGGACAAAAATGTCACTGTGGTTTTTTTGGTTTGTCTGTTTCAGCTTCTAAGCTCATATTATAGCAAGCAGGTGTCTGCTAGCCAGCACTGTGTTATCTTGTCTCCATAGTAATGAGATAAGAAAGTCTTGTGATGTTTTGATTTACTGCGCATGTGTACAAAGTTTTACTTCACTTCCTGTAACTTCCGTTGTACTTTTCCTTTGTTCTTTTTTCTATATGCCTTGGTCTGAGATTAAGGAAGCTGCCAATATGTAGCTTGTTAGGTTTTCTTATTTTATAACTAATAAAAAAATGTTTCTTAGATTACTTTCCGGGTCTAATTTTTATCAGCATTGACAGCAAAGAAAAGCACGGTCTATCACCTCTAATTAACAGGGATATTTTGGAAGATTTTTTTACTCCCTGGCAAAAGGTTTTTTCAAGCCTTGACAAAAAATGCCAGGGAATTTCTAGAAGTCTGGCACTCTGATAAATCAACCATCAATAGACACATAGACATGAACAACATCTATAGACTATGCAAAAGAGACAATCAACTAGCCCAAAAGAGAACAAAAAGACTCCAGCATCTCTCCACTAGCAATCAACACCCAGATCACTTCAGACCAACAATCAAGTAAGCAATACTCCAATCAAACAAGGGCCAAAGAGCCATCAGCAAACAACCCAACCAAAGATGCTCTCAAACCATGTCCACCCACACAGACAGGCAAGACACCAGAATATAAACTGACAGCAAACAGCACTCCTTACTAGCCCAGGTGATGTTACCTGGTTAAGGTAATAAAACATCTGAAAGAAAACAAGCAAGCTCAGAGAGCACCAAGGACCCCACAGTTCCTCTCCTCATCTTCCCATCCATAAACCCCATTCCCTTCTAGCACGGATGATGTTACCTAGTTAGGCTAATGAAATGTCTGCAAGAAAATGACCAAGCTCAGAGACCACCAAGGACCCAAATGTTATTGTCATTGTCCTTGTCCTCCTCCTCCTCCTCCTCCTCCCCCTCCTCCTCCTCCTTCTCCTCTTCCTCCTCCTCCTCCCACACCTCACTCCCTTCTAGCACTGATGGTGTTACCTAATTAAGGTAATGAAACATCTACAAGGAAACAAGCAAGCTCAGAGAGTATCAAGGATCCCTCAGTTTAAGGACAACATAATCCATCTTGCAAAGCACTGGAGTGAATCCAGTCCTCCTCAATGAGCAGTTTCATTTCAAGGGAGATTGATTCAAGGCATGTTCTGCCCATGTATTGAAGAAGAATGAATGAAACATATAAGTAATTCTTTTATTTCACAGATCTGCTTTGCAGAAGAAATTCCATTGATCTATCCCATCAAAACTTTCAACCACTTATCAAATACCAATGATATAGTAGATATAATCTACTAGAAGGAAAACATGAAAAGAGGAGCAGTATAGACTATTTTCTTGTAGGGACATTTTTCACAATTGATGCTATTTTCTGTATTATTCATGGTACTGCAGTCACACCATTATTATTCAGTTTGAAATACCTGTAGAGTTTAGCAATTTAGTGATTTTATATACCAACATAGCTGTTCATATTTAGCCATATTTAGCAGTTTTATCTAATAGTGTTTCTGTTGAACAGATTTATGTGTTGTGTTCATGGTTGGTTTTGAAAATCCTATTTACATTTACAATCTTAATGGTATTGCACTATGTTTTTATATTTGCCCCAGTACTTGGTTAATAACCTTGGTTATTTTTATAGCACATAGGTTCAACTATTGGCATAATGTTAGCACTTAGTTTTTAATACTGAATATAATTGTCACTGGTCAGTGGCCAAAATGAAGGATTGATTTACTTTCAGCGGGTAGTAGCAGCAACATAGAAGTAAATGTCAGTGGTGGTATTCAATTTTTTTTACTACTGGTTCTGTGGGTGTGGCTTGGTGGTCATGGTGTGGCTTGGTGGGTGTGGCGTGGCTTGGTGGGTGTTGCTTGGTGGGTGTGGCAGGGGAAGGATACTGTAAAATCTCCATTTCCACCCCACTCCAGGGGAAGGATATTGTAAAATCCCCATTCCCTCCCCACCCCACTAACCTACTTTCCAGCTCTGTTCTCCTGTGAAGATCAGCTGGGACTCCGATCTGATCAGCTGATCAGCTGATCAGCTGGGACTCCGATCTGGGAGGCAGTGAATAGATGGGGGTGGGGCCAACCAGCGGTGGTATTTACCGGTTCTCCGAACTACTCCAAATTTCCAGTACCGGTTCTCCAGAACATGTCAGAACTGGCTGAATATCATCTCTGGTGAATGTCCATAAAATTCGGATTTTCATAAGGGAAATCTCAAAAACATAAGAGCTGGATTAGAAATAGGAGTGAGTTCTCCTTACAGAATTAAGAATTTGATTAAATGTGCAAAAGAGAAGAGCTTCAGGCTGCAGTGAATTGAGCAACGAAGTTCAGGAATTCATATATATCTGTTTAAGAAAAAATTGTTGCAAAAACAAGAGAAAAAAAAACAGAGAAAGAAGAGGAATAAAACCACACTACAGTATTTGTGTTCGGTCGGTGCTACCCAATAGAAGAATGTGTACACACTCATGCCAATTTTAACAGAGTATTAACATGAAGCCAGTTTACTTAGCAATCAAAATAAATAAACTACAAGATAGCATATACAGTCCAAATTTCTCAGTCATTCTGTAAGCAACATCCCCAGCAAATAATACTTGTTGAAATATAAATACACACTCCTATATTAATATAGGCACACTGTATTGGTTTCATAAGGCACAAACAATAAGAGCACTTCCTGTCTTGTATTATTTCAGATGAAGAATGCTATCATGCAAATGTTCAACATCCATTCCATTAGCCTTTGGTTAAATCTGGAGCATAATAATTCAAAAGATCAGGAACATCTACAAAGATTCTACTACAAAGTTAATATACCAAAATCAAATATACATTCAAACTAGACTGTGATGTTTCTCTGTGTCATATATGTGGGTATGTGCATAATGGTTATCTTTTGAGAGCTAAATGCAATGAAATTTCATTTTAATGTATGCTGATTAGGTTAAATTTAAAGGGACAATGTTCTATTCTATTCTATTCTTTCCTAATTTCATTCTCCTCTCTTCTCTTCTCTTCTCTTCTCTTCTCTTCTCTTCTCTTCTCTTCTCTTCTCTTCTATTCTAAAATAAAAACAAACAAAAGTCATCCTTCTGTCCAGAAGAGACATGGTATCCCAGATAACCACATTAAATGGTCCGATGTTGAGTTTTAGCTGAATCCCTTATTTCTTCCCTATAGCTTTTTCTTTTCCTCTTGATCATCTCCTAAGATAAGTCAAGAATTTCACACCCCTCTTAGGAGTCCATGGGACAAAGCTGGGGGGAAAATAGTCTTTCCCATCCAGTTGAACAAGAATTCAAAATATTTTTTTTGGTGCTGAATATAAAGATGAATAGTTCGATGAGGCCATCCCAAGCCGACAGAGGAAAAAACATTCTGTTCTTTATCTTTTCCTCCTTTTGAACCTGGAACTCATGGGACTTTGGCAACTTTGACAAAAGAATCAATCTGCTCAGAAATGTATAATGGACTCAGAATTGAAGGCAGAAGATGTTTGCTCAAAACCGGGCAATGACAGTTTATTGACTTTTCTGCTGCTGTTTTAATTACAGATTTCAGATGAAGTCAGCAACTGTGAAAGATGTCAGATGCAGGATGTTTGAGATTAATGCCTCTATCCAGAGGGGTTAATAGCAGTATTTGAAAAATAAACTCCAATCCCTGTGTACTCCTAATATACTTCTCAGCTCTGAGGAAAATTAAACCATTGTTTGGCCTCAGTACAGATCAGTTCTTAAGAGTAAGTTCATATATCATGCCAAATCTTAATGCAGTTTGGTTTGCTTTTGCTCAGTCCATGATATGAACTTACCTATAGTGGTTTATAAATCCGGGCTTTTAGATTAAGTGGGATGTGAAAATCAGGACACTATGATTTGTCCAAAAAACATGGTTGAAGTAAATCATAGTAATGCAAAAGTTGTAAAAGTTTTTTTTCCTACAAATATAAACCAAGCTGGAAGGGGGCTGTGAATTCTAGTCCTGCTTTAGGCATGAAAGCCAACTGTGTGACTTTGGATCAATCACCAGGAAACTGTGAGTTCTAGTCCTGCCTTAGGCATGAAAGCCCCTGGATGACTTTGGGCCCAATCACCAGGAGACTGTGAATTCTAGTCCCACCTTAGGCCTGAAAGCTGGCTGGGTGACACTGGGCCAAACAGCAGGAGACTGTGAGTTCTAGTCCCATGTTAGGCATGAAAGCCAATTTGCTGACTTAGAGCCAATCACCAGGAGACAGTGAATTGTAGTCCCGCCTTAGGCATGAAAGTAGATTGGGTGATCTTGGGCAAATCACCAGGAGACTGTGAGTTCTAATCATGAAAGCCAGCTGGAAGACATTGTCTCAGCCCAACCCACCTCACAGGGTGGTTGTTATGGGGCAAATTGGAGGAGGAAGGAGTATTAAGTATGTTCGCCATCTTGATTTATTTATTTTAAAAAAATAAAATGGGATAATAAATAATAAGGATTCGTTCCAGCATGTCTGCTTATCCTACAACTGTGTTCATGCACCACCATAATAAGACATATTGACTGTCTCATTTGGTTTTTGACTGAATGTGATTAACCTACTTGTAAACTAGGGTTCACCTGTTATATAAAACGATCGCTTTGTCAGGCTTCTCCTTAGGAGACTTCTTCTGGGACAGATCAACAAGCACATAAAAACTCCTGATTTAGTATAGAAAGAAGGAGATTACAAAATAATTCCCATGGCTTTGGCATTTCATGCATCTACTTCATTTGTACTACAATCGATGTTCAGATCCTTATGCCTCCCACTGCACATAAAGAGATAGAAGTTCCTCCAATCTAGACCAGAGAGTCCCTTTCCAACTCAACCCCCATTTTAATAATGGCCCAATTCTTGGTATCAGGCTGTTTTCTTTTGATTGTGTGAGAAAGAAACTCTCTCGCCCCGTTTTCTTTTCATAATAGCTAAACTCCGGTGGCAGATGCAGCTCTTGTGGTTCGTAAAGCCACAGCTTGTGTTTTAGCACTAAATGGGCTTCCAATCAATTACAGCTCATTCGATACATTTTAGTTCAAAAGCATGGCTTCGAACGATGCTCGAATCCAATTTATAAGCATGTGTGTGACTATAGAAAATCCATCCATTTACACTCACAGGTGGAGAAGATTGCATTGGGGTGAAGATGGCCCTTCTCTCTTGGAGCACCTGCTTGCTTTGAAGAAGAAGTATCTTGCCTCAAGCACAGGGAAACTCCACAGATAGCAAGACACTTGTCTGAGCCAGTCCTCCTTAGAGTAAGAAGAGCCCTTGAGGGAAGCTAGTGTGTCTCACACAGGAGTCAACTCATAGATTCCATCCTTACTCATTCTCAACTTATGACCACCATCGAGCTCAAAATTTCTGTTGTTAAGTGAGACAAGGGTTAAGTGAGCTTTACTCTGTTTTACGACCTTTCTTGCCACCGTTGTTAAGTGAATCACTGCAGTTGTTAAGTTAGCAGCCACGGTAGTGCAGTGGTTAAAGTGCGGTACTGCAGGCTACTTTTGCTGACTGCCGGCTGCGGCAGTTGAATCTCACCAGGCTCAAGGTTTTCTCAGCCTTCCATCCTTCCGAGGTGGGTAAAATGAGGACCCAGATTGTTGGGGGCGATAGGCTGACTCTGTAGACTGTTTAGAGAGGGCTGTAAAGCACTGTAAAGCAGTATATAAGTCTAAGGGCCTTGGTGCCTCAGGCTGTTAATTGCCTGCACTTAAGTTCCAGCTGCCTACAACTGCTGTAGGCTCGAATCCCACCAGGCTCAAGGTTGACTCAGCCTTCCATCCTCTCGGGGTAGGTAAATTGAGGACCCAAGATTGTTGGGGGCAATTAGCTGACTTTGTAAAAATGCTGCTTAGTAATAAGCAGGCATATACAATGGAATGAAGGCTATTGCTGAGCACACTGTGTTGTATCCCAAAAATTGTAAGCCGCACTGAGTCTCCGGAGAAGGGCGGCATATAAATGTAATTTTTAAAAAAAGTGCTATTGCTAAGTGCTAAAGAAGGAAGGGAGAAAGAGGAAGGAAGGAAGGAAGGAAGGAAGGAAGGAAGGAAGGAAGGAAGGAAGGAAGGAAGGAAGGAAGGAAGGAAGGGCCATGGTGGTGCAGTGGTTAGAATGCAGTGTTGCAAGCTAATTCTACTGACTCCTAGCAATTCGATCCTGACTGGCTCAAGGTTGACTCAGCCTTCTGTTCCATCCTTCCGAGGTTGGTAAAATGTTGACCCAGATTGTTGGGGGCAATATGTTGACTGTAAACTTCTTAGAAAGGATTGTAAAGCACTGTGAAGCGGTATATAAGTTTAAATGCTACAGCTATTGCTAGTAGCATGATTAAGTGAATCTGGCTTTCCCATTGACTTGGCTTGTCAGAAGGTTGCAAAATGGAATCACATGACCCCTGGGACCCTGCAACCATCATAAATATGAGTCAGTTACCAAGCATCCGTATTTTGGTCATGACCGTGGGAACGCTGCAATGGTCGTAAATGTGAAAAACAGTCTCAGATGTCATGTTTTTCAGTTTTGTTCAAATGATCACTAAATGAATAGTTGTAAGTTGAGGACTACCTGTATTGTGGCTTCATAAAATAAATTAAAGGATGTTTCTTGCAGATCTGAATCAGCCTTTATTCCTGTTCAGAAAAGAAGTTACTTATTAAGGAAATCTGAAATTGACCCATGGGACAACTTGCATTTAAATGAGGCATGTTATATCTTAGGTGACCCTTAAATGGCAGCAGAAACACAGACTGTGTCATCTAGTGGTTTTCTGGATGGTTGGGTGGCTATTTTTTTTACATTATTAAACTTTTTTATTTTTATTAAAACTTCTAAACAAGAAGATAAAAACAAATACAAACTAATATCAAGTAAGGAATGAAAAATAAAGAAAAAAATAAAGTGCAAGATAAGGAAAAAAATGATGAAAAATAAAAAAGAAAGAAGAAAGATATAACAGAATATCTTCTGATATATTTCGCACTAGTTATAAGTGAAAATATATTTCAATCTTTCTAAAGTAACACATTGCTTTCCTTTTTTATAATCTATGCTATGTCATTATTAAAACCTTTACTCCCAAGCTAATTAATTTCTTAATTTTTACGCAAAATATAAAGGATAATGTATTTTTTTCTAACCGAAGAAGGCAATTTATCCATGTCTGTCAATTTCACCAACTGTTCCTCCATTTTTTTTTTTTTGGATTTTTGCCACTCAGATATGGGATATGGCAAACTGCTTTAAGAGGAAGGAAGCAGAGGAGAGAAAGGAAACACAGAGATAAATGAGAAAAAAGAAACAATAAAAAACATGTAATGTTCCACAACATAGGAAATCATTTGCCTAATTTTTAAACACATCATTAAACCTTGACCACTTGGAACAATATTGATTAGTCTTCCTGCAGCCTTAGTAGAGCTCCTTTTGTTGAGAAATGGAAGGAAAACACATTATTGGTGATTCAGAACTGTTGATCTGAAATCCCATTATCTTCCAACATTGAACGATCATCTTTTATTATGCCCACCTTTACTGAATAGTCTAGTATTCTTGATAAGACTCAAGGTTTGGTGTATAATTCAGAAGCATGTTATAACTTTAAATCACATGGATCTTCATTTGACTACATTAAAAATGAGTGCATTTAACTGGAACAAAACAATCATATGTCATATGATTGGGTGCCCCCCCTCACTTTATGTTTAAATTTCCAAGTCAATGAATTTGAAAAAAAATGTTTGTTGACTTAGATGTACCTTGAGATCCTAAGGGATATACTTAATATTAACTAAAACCCATTGATTTGTTGACTCAGGGTGAAGCTCAAATACTTTGGCCACCAAATGAGAAAAGAGGATTCCTCAGAAAAGACCCTGATGTTGGAAAAGATTGAAGGCAAATGTCAGACCTACCACAACTTAAACTTCTTAATAGAAATGATCCTTGGCTCTTGTTGGAAGGAATATCCATCTGGTTCAGTTGCAAGCCAGGAGAAAGACACTGGAAACATGGAGGCTGATTGGAAAGAAGGTTTAATGATGAAGCAGAACCGCATGTGATTCTAGGCAGCTGACCAAATGGAGTTGAGAGTGGGGGATTTTATACCTTCTTTGGGCTTTGTATAGAGCTTTCTGTTCCTGTGCAAGAACATGTATTCTATTGGCTGTTGCCAGATTCCTATGAGGGTCATGTAAGGGTCATGTAGGGGTCATTGCTGGCTCTATAGGCAAAAGAAGAAATGCAAATCCTAGGTGTTTGTCTGAGCTAATCTGGTCAACCTCTGGCTTATTGTTTATCTGAGCTCCCAGTTGAAGTTTGGACTGCTCAGGGATAGTGCAATGAAGGAGTTTGTGTTCTGGAAGGATGTTGGGCAATTCCTATTGTGCCCAATGGCCTGTGCTGGATCTTGGGTGAGGGGCTGTTTCTAATCCTACCATTCTGCCTTTGTTTCAAAATCTCCTGTCTTGAATGGATTACCAAATCTGCATTTCTAAAAGCTGGCCTCCTCAGTTTCTGCTTGAGGGTTATTAAGAAAAACTTGAGGGGTGGGTTGCTTCCTGCTTCTACAAACATGTTTCTCCATTTCTCCTTTAGGGAAACATAATATCTTGCCTTTTTAATATTTCTCAAAATATTTCATTCTTCTGGGGGGTAGGTACATCTCCATTTGTTGAGAAAGGTATAGTTTATTAGAAGTCAAGTGTAAAGCCAGAATCATATGCCAAATTCCCTAACTATCTCTCATTGTCCACCTCAATGTAACTAAACAGGTTCAGGCAAGATGTTTTCATCATGGTCAGTCTAAGCACACGTTGGTATGCAGCTCCCTCCTTCCTCCCGCTGGGTGACCTTGAGGTAGCATCTCAAGGAGATACAAGCACTTACTTTTGTTTTCTCCAACTCTTGCCTCCTTCATTCCCCCTCCCTACACTTCATGGCAGCCTGTCATCACATAGCAGTGAAACACAAGCAAGCATAATGTGAGAGCTGACAGCAAAAGGAGAAGGGGGAAGCAGAGGATGAGATGGTCAGACAGTGTCATGGACACAATGAACATGAATTTGGGCAAACTCCAGGAACAGTGGAGGAGAGGGGGGCTTGGTTTGCTGTGGTCCATGGATTTGCAAAGAGTCAGATATGACTTAGCAACTGAACTACAACAAAATTGATTTGTTAATACTGGATATTTCTACTCTTAAAACTAACGTTCAGCTTAGTTATAATCTATAGTTGCTTAACAAAGATAAAAACACTGTTGATTGGTAACAAATGCCAATACTTTCAGTAACTTGGCAATTTAAGATACTGTGGATTCACCTGAACTAAATTTTGACATCAAAATATTTTATAATTGTATGTATATACTGCCATTTTGCTGTGTCGGGTAGTTTAAATTCCTTGCACAGTCATTTAAATTGTTTGAAAACTTGATTGCTAATAAGCTGAAGTATTAATATCCCTCTCAAAGGCCTGCCCCCTCCCCATTGCAATTTGCAAACTGGGGTTATTTCAAGAATGTAAATTTGTCATGCAAGAAACTGTTAAAATGATACTACTGTCTTCCCATTTTTCCAGACATCCTTTTCAGCCTTCAATGCAAGAAATACAATGGAAACAGAGCTAAAATGGGCCAGATCCTAGTAGAGATAATGAAGGATTATATATTAACTTTTTAATTTGTCCTCAGTATATCTATTTTAGATTTAAACTGCAAGAAAAGTGGAAGTGAGAAAAAACTAAGCTGGTCCTGTGTTATCAAAAGAGATTGGTGTTTCTCACACCAACATATATAGGAGTATTTCCTTTGATTGATTTTAAAAAATCCCTAAAAGCTAAATTCAAACTATTCACCCAGGTCAATTTCAAATTATATATTTCACAGATTGAAAAGAACATATTAATCACGCTACATAAACAAATAATGAAGACTTGAAGCCATCTGCGATTTCTTTGCAGCAGATTTTTCCTCCTCCTTCAAAAGTGGTGGAACTTTTTGTAACAGCTCACTCCCCGGCTTCTAAATGGTATGTTCAAAAGAGCTATTTAAATAGGAAGAGGGTGAAGTATCTTCACAGTCAAAGGCTTAGCCTTCACTTCTGTGAGGGACCTACGAGGCATGGCGAGTGAGGGAAACTGAGATAATCACCTCTTTGGCTTGCACATCCTACATATTGTCTTAGCTAGATATTGGATTATCTTGTCAGCTTGGAACAGATATACTTTTCTAGCCTTCTCAAAGTGGAATGGAAAATGCTGCTTCTTTAATAATGTTGAAAGAGCCAGGAACAATTGATAATGTGCCTGGAACTAAGAACCAACCTTCACTTGTTTCTAACACATCATTACATCAAGGCCATTATGCCAGCAACCTTTCAAACCCTAAGTTCACTGCCCAACCTTTCTTAGTGCTTCCCCTAACGCCCAAATCTTATTTGATTTCAAGTCCTGTCCTAGATGGCTGAAATCTCAAGACTTTTGGTCATCTTATGAAATGTTGCCAAATCTTTAGATATTATTTTAATTTGGGGGTGTTTATGGTATCAGTGGGTTGCCCCATCACTCATGTGCTTAGTTGCCAATCTAAGTGGTGAAGATACTGGGAGAAGATACTAGGTAGTACCTAATTAGTAGGTACCTTGCCATGTTCTAAAAGGGAGCATTAGGAGGTACATGGGGAACTCTTAGTTGAATGGGTGGACAACTCTCTACCCTCTAATAAAGACAGGTAAATTCAGGGATACTCATATAATCATCTTCATTTATAGATTATTGTTTTTCATGGACTTATTTATTTAGTGTATGGAAAAAGTGTTAAAAAGCATATCACAATTCCATTCTCAATGAGCAAATATGAAACTGTTTACAAATTCCAATATAGACTATTGATGGAGCCTGTTCATGATGTCTACATGATGAAGTAGCATACAGAAAGTCTCTAGGGCAGGGGTCTCAAACTCAAGGCCCAAAGGCTGGATCTAGCCCATGGGGTACTTAGATCTGGCCTGCGGGGCCGCCCTGGAAACAGCAAAGGACTGGCCCGTGGTGCTTCTGCCACAGAAAACAGGTTCCTGAGCTCCATTTTCGGCTGCCACAGACTCCTGCAACCCTCTCCCAATGAAAATGGAGCCCTCCCGAGCTCTGTTTTCATTGACAGAGGATTGCAGGAGGCTGTGGCAGCCGAAAACGGAGCTCAGGAGCCTGTTTTTGCTGGCAGAGCACTCAGCCCACCACAGGTGCCCCCGATGTCAAGCTGGCCGCTCCCATCCTGGCCCCACCACCCATGCCCCGCCCCGAGGTCAAACACAACCCTGATGTGGCCCTCAATGAAATCAAGTTTGACACCCCCGCTCTAGGGTTTCCTAGAGGGCTGTGTTCCACAATATGCCACACTTTCTGCATTGGGGCACTCCCAACTACAGTCCAAAGATGAGACTTTTTCCCCATTTATGGAGGAGGCTTCGTGGATTTTAGGTAGTGCCTTTGCTTAATCCTTTCAAAAAGGACATTACCATCATTGCACAACCGAATCCCGTCAATGGAAGCCAGAAGGAACAGAGACCTCCAAAAGGGAATGGGAAGAAACCAACTTCCTTTTGTCCCTCTTTGCTTTGTTTTGACACAAGGAAGAGCAAAATTGTCACTGTTGCTTTAACAGAAATCTGTGCTAAAAGCTGAGAATTTCATTTCCTGATGGGAGTCAGGTTTTCATCACAGCTTGTTTCTGAATGCTGAGGGACTGTGTATTTATGTTTCAATCTCTCTCTCTCTCTCACACACACACACACACATGCACACAAACACACACACGGAGGGAGGGAGGGATGGAGAAAGAGGTTTACAGGGAGGAGAGGCATTATTTAAGATATGAAAGACACCTATTCATAATTATTTTTTTATCTAATGTCTAGAGAGAGAGAGAGAAATCACACTTCCATCCAATTCACTAAAACCTAATCAGCGGCCTTGGTGTTCTAAATGAATTCCTCTCTCAATTGCATCTGAATTTATCTGATATAGTAATACTTATAATGGTAAAGGTTATAGATAAGTTGAGGCTGGCTGTGACAAGGAACAGCTGGGAGGGGAGGGGCCAGGTGAGGCATCGCTTGATGTCAGTGACATTGAGTTGGTCATGCCCAGCCAGTCATGTGACCACCAAGCCACACCCACAAATTAAGCCATGCCCACAGAACCGGTTGTTAAGAAATTTGAATCCCACCCCTGATTGTACCCCTAAAATCCTTTTCTAGATTGAGGGCCTCAGGCACTTAGTCTGGAGACAGAAAGAGAGAGAGAGAGAGAATTCCTATAGGGTGACTCATTTGCTAAAAGGAAAATGGATTTGTAAAATCTGTTAAATGAAAGCACTGTGCAAACAAAAGGAGAATAATATTTCATCTCATTTTCTATATTTTGTTTTTAGCTTTAGGCTGGTTTCTTTCCCTGCTTAGCAAATTAAAAAGACCTACTCCCTCTTATTGCATCTGTCACTTTAATAGCAATAGCACTAGACTTATATACCACTTCATAGTGGTTTACAGCCCTCTCTAAGTCATTTACAGAGTCAGCCTATTGACCCCAGCAATCTGGGTCCTCATTTTACCAACCTCAGAAGGACGGAAGGCTGAGTCAACCTTGAGCCTGGTGAGAATTGAACTGCCGAACTGCAGGCAGCTGGCAGTCAGCAGAAGTAACTTGCAGTAGTGTGCTCTAACCACTGCGCCACCACAGCTACCCACAAGCAAATCCCTATGAATTTTGCAGGACTTACTCCCAGGAAAGAAAATCAGAGTTTCCCCAGTCTTGGTAAATTCCACCCACATGGACTTCAGCTGCCAGAGTTCCCCTTGGGAAATTCTCAAGTTGAGGTCCATATGAACCTGGAAAGCACCAGGGTTGGGAAACCAAGGGGTAGGGGACATGATGTGTCAAAATCTGCCTTGCAATTTCTAAATAACAACAACAACAACAACAACAAAAACAACAACAATAATAATAATAAAATCAAAACCTTTTTGAGAAAATAGTTTCTGCTTTTCTTTTCTCTGCATTGGGAACTTTGGAATTCCTCTTAGACATTACTGTTGAAGTGATTTGACATCTGCTGGAGAATGCATCTCCTGCTGGTTTTACTCTTTCTTCTCCATCCTTGCATTGAAGAGAAGTTTCTTCCTACAACCGAAGTCCACACTTCCCAATCTGAAGATGAGTTTTGGAGAAAGAGGCCTTATATGGTCTCCCCTCAGAATGAAAGTATGGAAACCAGGGATGCTGCAGACTATCGGAGTCTCTGGTGGGATTATGAAATTTGAGCTACAGAAATCTTGGCAACTACTAGATTATGAGACAAATGGTGGTGGTTAGAACTTTTTGTTGACTTCTATTAGTCATCTAGAGTTTTGCAACCTTGGCCTGGCAGCCCTAGAGCAAGGATATTTACACCTAGTTCTTGATCTTCTTGTAAAGTAAGTCCTAGTACTTCACCCATCAGAATTCCATCCATGTTGTCCTTTGACCAACTATGTTTTCCTTAAATCCAATGAGAAATGGTAGGGGAAAATGTAAAACACTTGATCTAGACAGCCCTGATTAAGACAACGTAATAGTTTATCTATTTTATTAACAGTGAGGATTCTGAGGTCCTCCAGATGTTTTTTTTTTTTTGATTCACGTTTATATGCCTCTCTCCCGAGAGCTGGCTTACAATCTTTGAAGCATGAACATAGAAGCAATTAGCCTCATTCTAGGCTTCTTGCCCTCCCCAAGTGGCATTTTTACAAAGTCAGCTTATTGCCCCAACAATCTTGGGTCCTCAATTTACTCTTTGAAAGCCTCCAGTGATGGAGCACCCACAACTTCTGAAGACAAGTTATTCCATTAGTTGATTGCTCTAACCATTAGGAAATTTTTTTTCCTTAGTTCTATCTCACCCCAGTCTTTCTTTTCATTAGACTAAGCCAGAGGTGGTATTCAGCAGGTTCTGATGAGTTCTGGAGAACCAGTAGTGGAAATTTTGAGTAATTTGGAGAACCAGCAAATACCACCTCTGATTGGAGATTTTACAGTAATCCTTCCCCTGCTACGCCCACCAAGCCACACCCACAGAATCGGTAGTAAAAAAAAATTGAATCCCACCACAGGACTAGATATACCATTCTACCTATGTTTTAGCCTCCAGCCCCCTAATCATTTTTCTTTCTCTTCTCTGTATTCTTTTTCAGAGTCAAAACATCTTTTTTATATATTGTAAACCCTTACTACAGGAAATGATACAGAAATATCCCGCAAGCTCCTGGATCCCTATTATTAGCACATTATGTAGATGTCTTTCCCACACAAACTTTCAATAAAACCCACACCTATTGTATCTCATATGCGCAGGCACATGTCATTGCAATGATGACCTAGAACCTTGGTGGTGCAGGCTGTTAAACACCTAGCACTTAGCTCCAGCTGCCTGCAATTAGTGCAGGCTCGAATCCCACCAGGCTCAAGGTTGACTCAAGGTTGACTCAGCCTTCCATCCTCCCGGGGTAGGTAAATTGAAGACCCAAGATTGTTGGGGGCAATAAGCTGACTTTGTAAAAATGCCGCTTGGGGTGGGGTCAAAAGTCCTAGTAATAAGCAGGCATATGCAATAGAATGAAGGCTATTGCTGAGCACATTGGGTTGCGCTCCAAAGATTGTAAGTCGCCCTGAGTCTCCGTAGAAGGGCGGCATATAAATGTGAATTTTTAAAAAAAATAGCACTTTGGAACACGGATTGGCTACTTTCCTTGGAAAAAAAAAAGAACAACAGCATCCATTTGGTCACTCTCGGAGAGCAATTCTGCAATTAGCCCTGGAAAAATGCTTCTTGGAGAAGAGGGTGATATACTGAGAGGACAAAAATGGAAAATCTCCTTGCTACTGTTTTATCTCTCACTCTCCTCCCCTGCCCCCCCCCCCCAAGCCTTTAGCTATTGATTTCATTGCCTGCCAAGTGATGAAATTTGTTACTGTGGACTGGCAGGTCCAATGGAGATAATTACCACACGACAAGATCTGGAAATGGTACCTGCTTGGGCACCAATGCACGCCCACTCCTTTCCTCCTCCTCCCTCCTTTGTTCCTGACCAGAATTCAGAAAGGCTGCTAGCTAGCGAGCTGTACTACTTTTCTACCTTCGTAGCCAGATCCATCTCGGTCACTGGGAGGGAGCAAAAGACATGCCCACGAGATTGCACCAAACTGGGACAGGCCTCAGCTGCTCGTTTGGCAACTCACCTTCGGGAGAGAAGCAAATGGAACCAGGGCCTGACCCATCCTAGCTGGCTGACTGAAATTCGAAATTAAGTGCATTCATTTCCAAATATTCACTGTTGGAATATTTGTCCCCTCTGACAGTCAAGGTTATTTGCATTAATAATAATTGGGGGCTGTTTTCTTGGCAATTTTTATGGAAGTGTCTTGGCTTTTCCCAGGGCTGACAGAGTATGACTGGCCCAAAGTCACCCTTCTGTCTTTTATGCCTAAGGGAGAATATCTATCTATCTGTCTGTCTGTCTGTCTGTCTGTCTGTCTGTCTGTCTATCTATCTATCTATCTATCTATCTATCTATCTATCTATCTACCTATCTACCTATCATCTATCTATCTATCTATCTATCTATCTATCTATCTATCTATCTATCTATCTCTATCTAATCTTTCTTACTATCTTCTGTCTGTCCAGCTCTTTAGATATCTAGCTATCATCTCTTTATCTATCTCTCCGGGTCCTTGCCATTTCTTTCTCCTTCGTAAGCACAACTGACTAAGGAATTCTGGGAGATTAAGTCAACATAAAGTTGCCAAGGATGGATACCCCTGTTTTAGACCTGACAATTTGCTCTGGAGTTAATTTTGGGTATCATCCTGTTTGCTACACCTGTTTTCATTGGGCTCAGCCCAGAACTCTTACTGTAGCTTTGAAAACCAAATAGCCACCGGCCTCTCGTTCTGTGGCATAATTCTGGAGAGTGCTTTGCCAAGAACAACTTTGTTCTGTGCTATGTTGATATGGCATGCTCCACCAGGACAAAGCTGAATGTGGCTAGCCAATTTTAATTTCACAATTTCTGTCAAAGCTTAGCGGATTGTTTCCAGCAAATCTGCAGATGAATGATGGCCCAAGCGATGTCCAAGCGAGGTTTCTAGTGCAGCCAAGCCTTTGTGGGCCTTTTTTGTGTCACATTGTACACCTGGATTGCCACTCTCTGTTCTGTGCCTCAGAGAGTTGTCTGCTCCCACTCCTTTTCTCTCCACAAATCACCATGTGTTGGGCACATTTCATGATTTGTTTCAAGGCTAGAGAAAGAAGATGGGTTTGAATTGTTGCTGCTGTCCTTTCTGTAATTACATCAATGTTAGGTAAGTAAGGTTCCCCTCGCATATACATGCTAGTCATTTCTGGCTCTAGTGGGGCAGTGCTCATCTCTGTTACAAAGCCGAAGAGCCAGCGCTGTCCGAAGACGTCTCCGTGGTCATGTGGCCGGCATGACTAAACACCGAAGGTGCACGAAACACTGTTACCTTCCCACCAAAGGGGTCTCTATTTTTCCACTTGCATTTTTTACATGCTTTCAAACTGCTAGGTTGGCAGAAGCTTGAACAAGTAACAGGAGCTCACTCCATGATGCGATGCTAGGGATTTGAACCGCCGAACTGCCAACCTTTCTGATCAACAAGCTCAGCATCTTAGCCACTGAGCCACTGTGTCCCCACCTATTTCACCATCTGGTGATGGACATGGAACTTTCTTCAGCTTATTCCAGTGAAAATGTGTAATCTTTTCTTCTTGTTCAAAATTGACTCTCAGCTATTAAAACCTTCCTTGATATTGAGAAGCAAGGAGTTGTCTCAAAATACCACCATTGACCAATTTTTGACAAATGAAGCCACTAGCAAAGTCTTACACACTGTCCCTTTCTTTGCTACACCCAAGGTTCCTGAAGAGCCATGATGAGTATCATAACTACTCATCCACCCACCACCTCTTTAACTGACACTTGAATCAGGTACAACTGATAGACAATTCCACAATTTCTTAAGTCTCATCTGTTGCTATTCCACTGAATTGCGATTAGATTTTGACTCAGCCTTCCACCCTACTGCAGTGCATAAAATGAGAACTTGGATTGTTGGGGGCAATATGCTGACTCTGTAAACCACTCAGAGAAGGCTGTAAAATCAGTGTGAAGCAGTATATAAATCTGCTAAGTGCTATTGCTATTTTATTTACCTTGGTGGTACAGGCTATTAAACGCCTAGCACTTAGTTCCAGCTGCCTGCAATTAGTGCAGGCTCGAATCCCACCAGGCTCAAGGTTGACTCAGCCTTCCATCCTCTCGGGTAGGTAAATTGAGGACCCAAGATTGTTGGGGGCAATAAGTTGACTTTGTCAAAATGCCACTTAGTAATAAGCAGGCATATACAATGGAAGGAAGGCTATTGCTGAGCACACTGGGTTGTGCTCCAAACTTTGTAAGCCGCCCTGAGTCTCCGGAGAAGGGCAGCATAGAAATGTGATTTTTTTTTAAAAAAAAGGACTATTTCAGTGGTGGTAAATTGTGGAAGATTCTTCCTGGAGTTGTTCACCTGGTAACCTTTTTTTTCAATGCCAAGGAAATCCTTTTAGATTTTCAGTGTTAAAACCTGAACTCATATTCCTCTATATTCCTTATATCTATTTTATTCATTTAAAATATTTACGTGGTTGCCTTTCTTATAACCAGCTCTGGGCGGCTTCCAATCAAAAGTTAAACAACACACGAAACCATATTAAAAGCTATAAAACAAACCATAATACTCTTGATGTCTCTTCCTCAATATTAGTCTAATCTCACCCACTGATTTTATTTTAATGCTGGTGCTTCTATGTTGTTTTGTTATTACTGTTATCACTTTGGCATATGTGATTGCTGTATCCCACCCAGAAACCATTATTATTAGGTGCTATATAGTAAACAATAAAAAGCTATTATATAAATATAAAAGCTGTTAATAAGAATAAATATATTCTCCAAGGTCGGCTTCGTGTCTAGCCTGAGATGTTTTCAAGGAAGGAAATTTTTTGTAAAGAGCTGAGCCAAATGTTTACTAATAACAAGTCTGGGTAGAAATTAATTCAGCTCATGTACCGGATGATTAAAAGTGCAATGCAGACAAGGGATCCAAGGCTACTTCTTCCCAATATACCAGCCTAGTTGCTTCCTCTTGTAGAACTCTGTATATTGAGCTCAAGCCCTGCAGGGGTTTCATAAGTAACTTAAACTAATAAGCAACCCACCTCCCAATTATTTGTGCTAATATTTAGATTGCCTCTCCTCAAAATGGCTGAAAGGAAGGAGCTGGCTTTTTTGTTGTTGATGATGATGTTGTTGGCATTGCCAAAAATATGAATAATGAATATCATGATTCATTTTGTCTCAGTTCCACAGAATGTTCCTACGGAATGGACCATACAGCTTTGGACTAAGCATCTCGAATGACAAAAATCAAGGATGCCTTTTAATGTTAGTTTTATTTCTTTCCAGCACCACTGTTATCTCCCTTAGAGGAGAGAATGTGAAACTGTAGAAGGGTTTATTTAAAACACACACAGGAACATACACAGCATAACGCAGCGTATTATGATCCCCAAGCATTACATTGGCTGTGGATGAGAAGAATCCATCTGATGAAAAGGAACTTGGTTTGGCAGGCGTTGTTGATCTCATATGAAGACCCCAGCCACCGCTGGTCAGTGGTGACCAGAAGCATGCGCCAAGCCTGCCTGAATGGCAGTTTATATAAACTGCTTCCATTTGAACAAATACCCATATAACATAAAGACCAGCTGTCCAACTGGCAGGAGGTGAAGAATGAAGGACAAGGTGATTGGTAGCTTTTTCAGCCCCGTTCTGTGGCTGTCCTGCCGAAATCCAAGAAGAAGGCCTAAGATCCTGAGAGCTAAATGAATGGAAGTTATAGTTTGTCTTCTATTGGTATTGGAACTCATTTCTAAAACTCCCCACATCTGCTCAGGCATTCTGCTTGGGCATTCCAAGCCATCTGTTGGTTGATGAGCTACATACAGTACATACATACCTGGGTATTTAAAGAGAGAGAGGGAAAGAGGGAGAGAGGGAGAGGGAAGGAGGCAGAGAGAGAGGGAGAGAGGGGGAGGGGGAGAGAGGGAGGCAGGGAAAGGCAGGGAGAGGCAGAGACAGACAGAGACAGAAAGACACAGAGAGAGAGAGAGACAGACAGACAGACAGACAAAGGTTTTGTGTGTGTGTGTGCGCGCGTGCATGCACGCACAGGCACCTCTGCTTTGTCCCAAAAGTACTTTTTAAAAGGCCACTGGACTTTCTTGTTTTGTTTTTTCTTTTAAAATATTTCACTTCTCATCCAGAAGCTTCTTCAGTGCATTTCCTCTTTAGTTTTCCAAAAAAATAAATAAATAAAAGCTCAAGAAAGTCCAGTTGCCATTTGAAAAGCACCTTTAGGATAACCATAACCTGGGTGACTGAGAATCTCTACAAGACATCTGTGCCTCTGTTTTATTTTGTTTTGAACTTATCTAGGTTTGCCAGGCATGAAATCAAGAACTCACAACAATGAGAAAGCAACCAAAAGTGAAGCCTAGAATTACATCAGGTCTTAACCCTATCCCTAACCCTCACTATCCATCCAGGTAAGAATAGAACAGAACAGAACAGAACAGAATAGAATAGGAATCTACCGTGTTTCCCCGAAAATAAGACCTCCCCCGAAAGTAAGACCTAGCACTATTTTCTAAACCTGCCTAATATAAGACCTACCCCGAAAATAAGACCTAGTGTAAATCTCCAGTTCCAGGAAGACTTTTCAGGGAGCAACCGTGCAGAATACACACTCACACCCACTATTTGGCACCATAAATATATAAGACCTACCCCAAAATAAGACCTAGTGTGTTTTTGGGAGCCAAAAATATAAGACAGTGTCTTATTTTCGGGGAAACACGGTATTTAGAATAGAATAGAATCTATTAAGAATAGAATAGAATAGAATAGAATAGAATAGAATAGAATAGAATAGAATAGAATGCAATAGCTGGAAGGGACCTTGGAGGTCTTCTAGTCCAGCCCCCTGCTATATTATTTCAAGGAGCCTTGGTGGTGCAGGCTATTAAATGCCTAGCACTTAGTTCTAGCTGCCTGCAATTACTGCAGGCTCGAATCCCACCAGGCTCAAGGTTGACTCAGCCTTCCATCCTCTCGGGGTAGGTAAATTGAGGACCCAAGATTGTTGGGGGCAATAAGCTGACTTTGTAAAAATGCTGCTTAGTAATAAGCAGGCATATACAATGGGATGAAGGCTATTGCTGAGCGTATTGGGTTGCATCCCAAAAATTGTAAGCTACCCTGAGTTGTTGGAGAAGGGCGGCATATAAATATGAATAAAATAAAAATAAATAAATAAATAAGTGACTGTCTTGTCTCTTCTTAAAAACCTCCAGTGATGGAGCACCCATGGTTTCTGAAGGCCAGCTGCTCCACTGGCTAATTGTACTTACTGTTAGGAAGTTTCTCCATAATTCCAGGTTGCTTCTTTTCTTTCCACCCATTATTTCTTGTCCTGTCCTCTGGTGCTTTGGAGAATAATTTGATCCCCTCTTCTCTGTGGCAGCCCCTCAAATACTGCTATCCTATCACCTCTTCATAAATATAGGCAGGAGCAAATTCCAAAGCACAATCCAAACCTTCAGAGTTTACAGACAGATTACAACTAATATAACTGATTAAGGAACACACCGAGGTCAACTGTTAGTGGCAAGACTATAGACAGTGCTTTCAGGCTAAGCCATATAGCAGGGGTGGTTAAAGCACCCAAGAGGAATGATGTTTGAACAAGGAACCTCTTTGAAATTACTTTGCCAAGAAACATCATCCCACATATGGATTCACAAAAAAGTGAAGCTGCCAAATTCCTTTGCTTTGGCATTGTTTGGCTATCCTATTCTGTACTCATGCAATTCACACACACCAAAAGTCTCCATTGGTTATCAGCTGCACTGGAGGAAACTGTGAGAATGCTGTGAAATGCCTAAATGTTGTCTTAGTGCTGCTTCAGTGGCACAAGGCATAAAATTGCAGCAGTCTCCCTTCCACATCTATTTGTTATATTGGGCTCCGAAAAGAAATAATCCCAACATACAACAAGAGTAATAACAACTGCTTTTACAGAGGACCGTATATGAATGCTACAGAATGTTTCTGAACATTGTCTTAACAATCACAATGATTTGCTTTGGGCTTAGCTTATTGAGTGAAGTCACTAATTTTTATTTCATGAGTTAGTGTGATGTGAAAAAGCAACCATTGGTCTCCAGCTTGGGTAAGCTCAGAATGGCAGGTTACAAAATGAGAACCACTGGACTCCTATCCATATTTAGCTATTAAATCTTTCAGAAAATATAATAACTGAAACGTGGGATGGAATAAGCCCCTTCCCAGGAAGAGACTTGCTGATCAGAAGAATAATACATCTTGAGAGCTGCAAAATCTTGAGAGCCTTGGTGGTGCAGGCTGTTAAATGCCTAGCACTTAAGCTCCAGCTGCCTACAATTACTGTAGGCTCGAATCCCACCAGGCTCAAGGTTGACTCAGCCTTCCATCCTTTCGGGGTAGGTAAATTGAGGACCCAAGATTGTTGGGGGCAATAAGCTGACTTTGTAAAAATGCCGCTTAGTAATAAGCAGGCATATACAATGGAATGAAGGCTATTGCTGAGCACATTGGGTTGTATCCCCAAAAATTGTAAGCCGCCCTGAGTCTTCGGAGAAGGGTGGCATATAAATGTAATTTTTTAAAAAAATCTACATTTCTTGGAACTTGGGATAGACCTGGGCTCTGACAAAATCAGATTTGGCGACTCTTATCTTCCCAATATACTTTTATTGTATTATGGAAAAATGTGAAACCAACAGAGGAGCCTATAGTCCATAGCCTGCATTGGTGATCTCTCCAGCACGTGAAAATAAAGGATAACACTATATATAGAAACACAGAAACATCATGAGGTAAATTAAAAAGTATATAGAACACACAGAAGAAAAAGGCAGGAAAAGGGGGAAATTCTCCCTTTATTCTTGCAGCAACCAATCATAGCATAGATTTTCTCTTGCAATCAACTATAACTGTGTGTGCTGGTTTATTGCACACTTTACTGTTCCAGCTACTAAATTCAATACCCTAACAATGTCCCTGAACTTCCTTCCATGTTGCAATTCCTAGATGCCACATTCTACCATTCATCTTTACCCTTCTGATGTTGGGGAGAAGAAGGCATCAATTGAACACCAGGTGGGTTTGGAGGGAAAGGTCTGGGGGCTTAGGAGAATCATTTGCCTGTATGGTGCTATCTATGGTCATGAGAGACCAGCCTGCCTCCTGATTAAGCTTCAAAGTACGTTTTCTGCCCTTTAGATTCCTACATGTGTTCAGGAAAGGAAATTGCATTGGTCAGAAAAAACTGTCAAGCTCAATGGGCCAATTAACTGAATCACCATTAAGACAATTTCATATTAGTCATAGGAGATTGCAGGAAGAGTGTGAAGCATAACATCGTGCATTTTGATCATCGGCGTGAATCGGTTTAATATTTTCCTCCCAGAATCACACCATAATTGCTGGTGACATCCTCCACCATAATAAGGACTAATGAAATAATTGTGGCAATAGGAAAAGGCAGATGCAACTGTAAACTGTGAGGTTTAGCTTTCACTGTTTTTTAAAATCACCTTACCTCTCCCAACTGTCAGACAGGCATACCTGCATAGCTACCTGATGCATTGGAATGCAATTCCCAATATTCTCGTTTGGCATGCTAATTGTGTGTTCCAGAGGTTCTATATTCAGCAGGTTCTGACCACTTCTGGAGAACCGGTAATGGAAATGTTGAGTAGTTCGGAGAACTGGCAAATACCACCCCTGACTGGCCCTGCCCCATCTATTCTCTGCCTCCCAGCTGGTTGGCTGGGTCTTCTTTGGTTGCCCTGTACAGGAGAACAGAGCTGGAAAGCAGGTTAGTGGGATGGGGAGGGAACGGAGATTTTACAGTATCCTTTGGTAGTAAACATTTTTGAATCCCACCACTGGTGTGTTCCCTGATTGGTTGGGATCATTAGTATGCAAAATAAAGGGGTTTTTTTTTGTTTCGTATCATGGAAAAATGTGAAACCTAGATTGATAGATCTTTATAGAAATGGCTTGTTCCATATTATGGAAGGATGGAAGTTTGATTCAGCCTTCCCTCCTTCCAAGGTCGGTAAAATGAGGAGCCAGGTTGTTGGGGGCAATAGACTGACTTTGTAAACCGCTTAGAGAGGGCCGTAAAGCACTGCAAAGTGGTATATAAGTCTAAGTGCTATTGCTATGATGAAAAAACAAAAGGTTGTGATTTGATGCCTTATTCTACTGCAACAGAGAGAGTTGGGAAGTCAATGTTTCTTTCCTTTCTTCTTATCCTCCCTCACTTCTCTTCCTACTCTTCCTCCTGGCTGTTCTTCTATTGAACTTTCCTATTTTGTATCTTATTTTATTTTATAACCCAATAAAAACATTAAACGGGGGGAAATGTGAAATCAACAGAGCAGTCCATGGGCCCACAGCCTGCATCGGTGACCTGCCAAGCACCCCAAAAATCCAATGTCAGTAAAATCCAATAGTAGCAACGTTGAACATTGGCCAACACCATGTCATGACCTTTGAAGGATTTACAACTATAGTTGAGCCCACCATTTCTGTTGCTAAGTGAGACAGTTGCTAAGTGAGTTTTGTCCCGTTTTTATTTTTATTTGTTTTATTTTATTTTTATTCATATTTATATGCCGCCCTTCTCCGGAGACTCAGGGTGGCTTACAATTTTTGGAGCACAACCCAATGCACTCAGCAATAGCCTTCATTCCATTGTATATGCCTGCTTATTACTAGGGCTTTTTGCCCCCAAGCGGCATTTTTACAAAGTCAGCTTATTGCCCCCAACAATCTTGGGTCCTCAATTTACCTACCCCGGGAGGATGGAAGGCTGAGTCAACCTTGAGCCTGGTGGGATTTGAGCCTGCAGTAATTGCAGGCAGCTGGAACTAAATTATAGGCATTTAACAGCCTGCACCATGATTGTTCTTGACACAATTGTTAAGTAAATCACTGCAGTTGTTATGTTAGTAACAAACTGTTGTAAATTGAGCACTACCTGTACTTGAATTTCTTCTGCAATTCCCATCCTTGTAGAAAGCAACAGGTTGTTGCTTTTAAAAAAATTGACTACCATATTTCCATGAAACCTCATAGCTCTCCAGAATAGTCAGAGATTCTTGCAACCCTTAACCTTCAAAAATTTCTCGTTAAATGAATGACAATAACACTCATGCACAAAAAATAGGAGAATCAGAGAGAAAATAAAGTGGCAGACGTTACTTCAGGGTCCCTAAGTGCCTTTTTGCTCTAAATAATTAAAAAATAGAAAGAAATTAAATGCAACAGTTCTCTATTTAAACACGTACGGAGCCCATGAATAATGGGGATCATAAAGACATATGAAGAACTATAAAAATGAAAATCTCCTTTGTAAATGCTAATATTGATTATTCTCCAAGTACTCGTATACCCAAAAACCACACAATGGCTTCATTTGACTTAGCTTATATTTAAGTTTAATATGGATAGTTGGTAATGGGGTATAGTTGATTAGTAATTGCATTAGCATTTGAAGTCTGATATACATACATTTTGTATTTAACTATTCTCTAGAGCATAGGAGCCTTTCCATTTCAGCAACTTTGAGATCTATGGACTTCAAGTCTCAGAATTCTTCAGCCATCATGCAGGCTACAGAATTCTGGAAGTTGAAGTCAGGGGTGGTATTCAGCAGGTTCTGACCAGTTCTGGAGAACCGGTAGTAGAAACTTTGAGTAATTCGGAGAACTAGCAAATCCCACCTCTGACTGGCCCTGCCCCCATCTATTCTCTGCCTCCTGAGTCCCAGCTGATTGGCTGGGTCTTCTTTTGTTGACCTGCACAGGAGAACGGAGTTGGAAAGCAGGTTAGTGGGGTGGGGAGGGAATGGAGATTTTTCAATATGCTTCTCCAGCCACATCCATTAAAGCCATGCTCACCAAGTCATGCCATGCCCACCAAGCCACACCCACAGAACCAGTAGTAAAAACTGCTTGAAGTCCACACACCTTAAAGGTGTCAAGGTTGAGAAATGCTCCTCTAGATATTTAATATTTGATAGCCAATATACAGCATTGGTCTCTGACAGAAAGCCACTAGAAGCATTTGAAATGTGGATTTACAGGTGGCTGTTAAGTTGGGTCAACAAAATCAGAAATGAGGAGACTTTCCTGGGAAAGCCTAGGGAAATCATCAAAACCAGAAAAAAGTGAAAGTTAGACTATTTTGGCATGGGATGTGACACCCGGAAAAATACGGCATCCTTCACTTAATCCTCCATTTAAAGATTGAAGGCAAATGAGGTCTAGGCAGAAGAAGAACGTCATGGCTTCAAAATCTAAGGGATTGGTTTGGACAAAACTCAATAGCACTTTTTTGTGCGGCTGTTGATAAAAATAGGATTGCCAACATGATCGCCAACATCCAGTGACAGATATGGCACCAGAAGAAGTTACAGCAGTAGCAGTATTACATTTTCAGTGAAGTTTGATCATGACAATTAAGACCTTCAAATATTTGATAAGGCTGCATTTTAAAGCTGTTTCACAGTAGACAGTTCAACATCCAGTTTTGGTCACCACACTATAAAAAAGATGTTGAGACTCTAGAAAAAATACAAAGAAGAGCAACCAGGATTATTAGGGGACTGGAGACTAAAACATATGAAGAACGGTTACAGGAACTGGGCATGGCTAGTCTAGTGACTAGCCCTTTTGCCCAGGTTTGGCTGGTTCACCAGCTCCGCCCTTACCTGAACCGAGATGCCCTTCGAATGGTCACCCATGCGCTCGTCACTTCCAGAATCGACTACTGCAATGCTCTCTACATGGGGCTACCCTTGCGGATTACTTGGAGGTTGCAGATGGTGCAGAATGCGGCCGTGCGGGCTGTGATGGGGGTATCCTGATACTCCCATGTTACACCCTCCTGCGCGACTTGCATTGGTTGCCGGTTGCCTTCCGGGTTTCCTTCAAGGTGTTAGTAATAACTTATAAAGCCCTAAATGGCTTGGGTCCAGGGTACTTGGAACGCCTCCTGCCTGCATCACATTCGATCGCCCGCGCTCCCACAGGAGGGCCTCCTGGGAATACCGTCGGTCAGGCATTGTTGGCTGGCGGTTCCCAGGGCTAGGGCCTTTTCTGTGGGAGCGCCCGCCCTATGGAATCAGCTCCCTGCAGATCTTCGTTTGGCCCCTGATCTCCGCTCCGAGACCTGAAGACTTGGCTATTTCAGCAGGCCGGCCTGGATTGACCATGGGGACGGGTTATTTTAATAGCATTGTTGATTATTGTAATTTTAATTGTTTTTAATGTTTCTTGTAATTTAGACTTGTCTTTATTTAATATCTTTTATTGTATATACATTCTTTTTTATATGTTCGCCGCCCTGAGTCCTTCGGGAGAAGGGCAGCATACAAGTCTAATAAAATAATAATAATAATAATAATAATAATAATAATAATAAGTGAGGAGAAGGACCAGGGGAAACATGATAGCAGTCTTCCAATATTTGAGAGGCTGCTGCCACAGAGAGGAAGGGGTCAAATTATTTTCCAAAGCACCAGAAGGCCAGACAAGGAATAATGGATGGAAACTGAACAAGGAGAGATTTAACCTGGAAATATGGAGAAACTTTCTGACAGTGAGAACAATCAACCAATAAAACAGAAGTTGCCTTCAGGAGTTGTGAGAGCACCATCACTTGAGACTTTCAAGAAGAGATTGGACTGCCATTTGTCAGAAATGGTGTAGGGTCTCCCGCTTGGGTGGGGGATTGGACTAGATGACCTGCAAGGTTGCTTCCAACTCTGATTATCTGTTATCTGTTAACTAGGTCAACAAAGGCTTAGACTAGAGCAGAAAACTCTTTTAAATTGTTTTTTTTTTGCCAAATAAGATGCAATAGCTACATCCTATTTTTCCCCCTGCAGTTCATTGATTCTCCACCTTCTGAATTTCACTGATCAATGAGGCAGATGGATATACCATAGATCAGTGTTTCTCAACCTTGGCAGCTTAAAGATGGGTGGACTTCAACTCTGTGCTGGCTGAGGCATTCTGGGAGTTGAAGTCCACCCATTTTCAAGTTGCCACGGTTGAGAAATAATGCTGCAGATGAAAGAAAAATTCCCACGTGGCTCCGCTGAAGGGCCACGTGAGTGTACAGCATTCAGCCACCGAAGAAGAAAGTCCTTGCTGCACTTGCTACCTGATTTATTGTAGTGGGATACAGGGATTTATAACTGCTAGAAAGTATTCTTTTGGAGTAAAAAACCTGCCACAAGATATAATGGAAATTTGGCTACCATATACCATCCCAAGGCTGTTTAGCTCTCAAAATGGGTAATTAAAGCATTAATCTCCTTTCCGAGCAGATCAAGAAAGTAGATAGCCGAAATTAAATGAGAACTGTGACAAACAAAGATGCTGAATTGGCAGGATTGGGTAATCAGAGGAAGTACAACATATTTAGAGTTGCCAACTTTTTCTTGTACTTCTGCCTTTGAGATGAGCCCAAAGGGTGGACATTTGCAAGGTTTTATTTTATTATTACATTTATATGCCGCCCTTCTCCGAAGACTCAGGGTGGCTTACAATTTTTGGGATACAACCCAATGCGCTCAGCAATAGCCTTCATTCCATTGTATATGCCTGCTTATTACTAAGCGGCATTTTTACAAAGTCAGCTTATTGCCCCCAACAATCTTGGGTCCTCAGTTTACCTACCCCGAGAGGATGGAAGGCTGAGTCAACCTTGAGCCTGGTGGGATTCGAGCCTGCACTAATTGCAGCCAGCTGGAACTAAGTGCTAGGCATTTAACAGCCTGCACCACCAAGGCTCTACTATTGCCTACAGCGTGCCTACAACATGAAAATCATCTTCGCCTAATGTCTGTATATGAAGCTGCTAATAATGAGGAAAGCAGAATGTATTCCTTGTCAGTTGGCAATTTTAATGGTATTTTATCATGGTGGGATTCAAACATCCCAGCAACTGGTTTGCTACCTGGCTGCTGGGTAAGCGTGGCCATGGTGGGTGTGGCCTACTGGAACTTCCTGTTTCCGGCTTCCATTGGGCCTCCAGAGCCCAGGGGAGGCTGTTTTTGCCCTCTCAAGGATCTGGAGGCTTTCCCCCAGCTGCTGGGAGGGTGAAAATGGCCTTCCCTGGGCTCTCTGGAAGCCAGAAACAGGCCTGTTTCCAGACTTTCGGAAGGCCCTTTTTTTCTCCTTCCCCAGAGCCTCCATGCTAACCCTACACTCCATCAAAAATGTGCCATGTGGAGACTCCTGGGAGGGGCGGGGTGGAGTGGGCGGGGCCAGCTGGTTTGTTAAAATACTGGTTTGGTGAACCAGATGTAACTTTAACTTCCAGTTTGCCTGAACGGTCCTAACTGATAGAATCCCAGCCCTGTATTTTATCCACCCATCCATTTCTGATGTTTTTTCTCCTGATGAAAGCTAATGCTTATATATGGCTGCAAAATCCAGACAGCCACTAGAGGCAATAACGAATTAAAGAAATGCTAATTCTTACCTGCCATCTAGTGGTCATCCAGATTTCTGCATTGCAGTATTTTTGTGGTAAGCTCCCTTTTTTTTGAAAGCTAGATTCATCCTGTACGTTCAGCAGCAGAACATTATTATTATTATTATTATTATTATTATTATTATTATTATTTATTAGACTTATAGGCTGCCCTCTCTCCCAGGGGACTCAGGGCAGCTTACAATAAGAAATGAGAATACAAATATTAAAATACAATTAAACCAGTCAAATTAGCCCAATAAAAAATTAAAACCCAATTAAAAACTAAAATCGATAAAACCCCACCCCAGCCCATTCAGTCCAGGCTGGCCTGTTGAAACAACCAAGTCTTTAGGTCGCGGTGAAAGGAACGGAGGTCAGGGGCCAGCTGGAGCTCCAAGGGGAGTTGATTGCACAGGATGGGTGCTCCCACACCATAGTGTTCTGTCAGCAATTGAAGCAACTACTTGCCAATGGTCTTAAGAGCAAATATAGCTGATCCTGAATGAGGATAAAGTAGCTTTGGCTGCTTCCAGGCAATTTTTAAACTTGATTGACCAGAAATCTGAAAAGCAAAAAAGAATCTGAGTCAGGCCAATATATTTTGCAAGCGTCTTTTCCCCTCTTTAAAAAAACCCACATGAAACCAAGATGTCTACTGTATTGGAATGTGAGAATGGCCTTGGGGGAAAAGAGAAAAAGAGACTGCCTACCTACCAGGAAACAATCAAAGAAGAGAGTGGCTTAAAGGACAGAGAAAGAAACCTAGGAATGGTTTGAGTTTAATTGATCAGGCAGTTAAAAGTGGCGATCGAAAATTTGTAGCATTAGACTTGCAAGATTGATGTCAACCTCTCAGGCAAACCTACCAGGGAACATGTTTTAGGATCCAATCAGTCAACAGGATTAAAGGTTTATTCTTCCAAGCTTTTGGGCTTGTGCTGGAGCATCAGGGAACTTCTCTCTCTCCAGAACCAGAAGTTCCCTGATGATGGGCTCCAGCACAAGCCCAAAATTTTAGAAGAATAAACCTTTGGTCCTGATGGACTGACCTGCAACATTATCCTGGGTCATGTATGTTTGCTTTCATTTGAAGAACGTTTTGATGAGCTATTTCTACTTTACTGTAAAGCTACATTAACAGACACTTGCAAGTCTCATGCCACAAACTTCCTGCCATCACTGTTAGCCACTAGGGGCGATTAGCGGTGGGCTTCAAAAATATCATCAACTGGTTGTCTGTCCAGTTGCTGGGTGGGTGTGGGCGTGGCCTAATTGGCCTCCTGCACCCAGCATGGGAGATGTTTTTGCCCTTCCCAGGCTCCGGAGGCTTTCCATGAGCCTCTGGGAGGCGAAAATGGCCTCCCTGGGCTTTGGAGGCCCTCTGGAGGCTCGTTTTTCACCCTCCCCAAGCCTCCACATGGGCCCTGCACTTACCTGGCATCCAAATGGGCCACATGGGGACTCCTGGGAGGGGCGGGCAGGGTGGGTGTGGCCATCCAGAGTTGGGATTTTCTCATTTGGTGAACTGTCCTTAAAACTATCTACGGGTTAGCCTGGACCGGGGTGAACTGTTAGCAGCCCACCCCTGGGACTGATCCTTCCTAAATTTCTTCCTCTGGCCATTAAGGCACTGGGGGCTCCTCCCTCTCTTCTCCAATTGTTTCATAGGCAGTGTCTCTTCCACTTGTCTCCCAAGGCCATCCACGCATTCCATTACATCCACCCACACAGTCCATTCTCATGAGAAAGTACCCGTCTTTTCTCTTAGGTCCAGTTGACACTGAACCTAATACAGATAATTGGTGTGGACCAGCTATATTAATGGGAGCTGCCTTTGCTTCCTTATCACTGCTGCAACACTACTGAGTGCACGTTGTCTCTGGGAATAGGACTTCTGCTTAGGAACTTTCCAGCATGATTTTGATCCATCTTTTCTACCTTATCACTTCCCTTTTCATTGCTGAAGCTACAAATAGATCAGAGAACATCAGGCCATAGCTAACAGGAGGGGATGAGCTCCTGTGTGACCTAATGAGGTCAATTGGCATACGTGTCACCAAGCTAGTAAGCCAAGTAGTAAGATGTAAATATGTTAGCATCCTTTCCTCTCTCTCTTCATTCCCAGGGCAGCTGGCAGCTGCATGTCACCTGACCTTTCCTCCTGCTAATTAATGTCCCAGGTAATGGATGTTTTTGATTCCCTGGCAGGTGTGAATCTTTGTCACAGTTCTGTGTTTAAATCATCCACACCATGTCCAATAATAGTGTTAGCAACGCTCAAAACTGGCTCCAGGCTGCAAGCTGTATTTCCCTGATGTTTGCTCAATATTTCCATGAGAATTAAACACATCTATTACAGACACTAGGATGCTAACCAGCCCCAGGAGTAGATACCATGCAATAACTCAGTGGAAGGGCCTTGCCAGCACCACAGATGGTGGCACTGAGGCTGAGCCAAAGCCCAGAGAAGGAATGCACAACCTACAATGAGCAGTAAGTCTGGTGTTGCTTCAACTGGCAACCAGGAAGGGAGAAGAACAGATGGGGATGTCTCCATAAGTCCTTGCAGGTCCAGCATTCTTGAAGACTAACTTGATGCCTCCATGCTGAGATAACTACTTCTTTTACTTAGCTCTGTAGTGTGTGGAGGCAGTGGTCAATTACAGTTGGCAAAACAAAGAAATTATATTCTTCATAGTAGTGTTATTCAGCTACCAAGGCAAGATGACATTTTAATCATATTTAAAATTCCCCAATGTGTTCAAGACAGCATGGAGCAAAGTCTTCTCTGCTCAGCTAGGAATTGACTCAGCTCAGCACCAGTTTCCTTGGCCATCAGTTGGAAACAGCTCCTTGGATTCCTGAGGATTGTTGTATATCAGGGGTGTCAAACTCAAGGCCTGTGCACCAGATGTGGTTGGATCCAGCCCATGGGGCCATCCTGGTCTACACAATGCGAAGAGGAAACATGCCAGCAGTTGGGGAGTAGTGTCAAGCTGGCCATGCCCACCCAGTTGGCCACTCCCACCAGTCTGTCACAGCCAGGCCCCTGAGGTCAATCACAGCCCTGATGCAGCCCTCAATGACACATCTATTACAGACACTAGGATGCTAACAGCCCCAGGGGTAGGTACCATGCAATAACTCAGTGGAAGGGCCTTGTTGTATATTATCTAATGTTGTACATTATCTAATGAGGAGTGCAGTTTCCAAAACTATCTAGGGTAGTCCACTCTGGTTTTCAGTTCCCTGACTGCAGAGAATAACTCAGGCATTCAGAAAGGGATTCCTAAGTGAATGGGTGTATTTTCAAGAAACAATTAAAAAATATGAACTGAAGTGAAACACACCTGTGCTAGCCAAAGGATGATGGTTTCTCAACAGACTGGGGACACATCCCCCCATCCAAGTTGGATCATAACAGAATAACAGAGTCCAAAGGGACCTTGGAGCAGAGGTGGTATTCAGCAGGTTCTGACCAGTTCTGGAGAACCGGTAGTGGAAATTTTGAGTAGTTTGGAGAACTGGCAAATACCACCTCTGAGTCCCGTTATTATTATTATTATTTATTTAGACTTGTATGCCGCCCTTCTCAGGGCGGCGAACATTTTAAAAACCAAACAGATTACAATAAAAAATAATTAAATAACTACAAGCCTAAGAACAATTAATTAAAATTTAAATAAAACGACTAAAATAACCCACCCCTAAAAATAACTAACCCCGGGTCAGTCCAGACCAGCCTGCTGAAATAGCCAGGTCTTCAGGTCTCGGCAAAAGGAGCGGAGATCAGGGTCCAAACAGAGATCCACAGGGAGCTGATTCCACAGGGTGGGCGTTCCCACAGAAAAGGCCCTAGCCCTGGGGACCTCCAGCCGACAATGTCCAACTGACAGAATCCCAAGGAGGCCCCTCCTGTGGGAGCGCACAGGGTGATCGGAGTGTGACGCTGGCAGGAGATGTTCCCGCAAGTACCCTGGACCCAAGCCATTTAGGGCTTTATAAGTTGTTACTAGCACCTTGAAGGCAACCCGGAAGGCAACCGGCAACCAGTGCAAGCCGTGCAGGCGGGGTGTAACATGGGAGTATCGGGACACCCTCATCACAGCCCATGCAGCTGCATTCTGCACCAGCTGCAACCCCCGGGTGGTCCGCAAGGGCAGCCCCATGTAGAGAGCGTTGCAGTAGTCGATTCTGGAAGTGACGAGCGCATGAATGACCGTTCGAAGGGCATCTCGGCTCAGATAAGGGTGGAGCTGGCGAACCAGCCGAACCTGGGCAAAAGCCCCCCCATCTATTCTCTGCCTCCCGAGTCCCAGCTGATCAGCTGGGTCTTCTTTTGTTGCACTGCACAGCAGAATGGAGCTGGAAAGCAGGTTAGTGGGGTGGGGAGGGAATTTTGCAGGGGTCTTCTAATCCTTCAAGAACCTGGAAGCCTTCTTCAGTGCATCAAAGGCTCTTAATGAAATGAGGGCTGCCTGGACAGTTTTACTTCCCCATCACTTGGCCATCTTGTAAGGAATGCTGCTCAAGAAAATGGCAGCAGCTTCTTTTGCCAGACATCCCACCCTTCCCTGACTTGGGGGAAGTGGTTTTTTTTTAAAAAAAATATTGTTTTTAGCAAAATATTTATCCTGCTGATGAAGCAAAGCCTCAGAAGGTCAAAGCTGAGACTGCCGCAATCCATCGCCTTCATGCAGCTGACTGAATGAGGAACTGATTGCAGATGCCAATCAAAGCTCTTCACGTTGCCTGCCAATTTGAGAATTAGAGAAAATACATGGAAATACTTCTTCCAGGCAGAGGGAGGGGAAAGGGTGGTGGGGTTTGTTACAAATACAAATAATAGGGCCAAAACACAACATTAAACCCACACTTTCATCAGCAAATACTGGCTTGTTCCAGATCAACAAAAGTTCATGTTTTGCATGTGTAATGGCCAGTCTTATCGTTCATTGTCTTCCTCTCTTTCCAATATTCAGCATAAGCACGGATAATTACACAGCTCAAATGAAACCATCCTTAGACAAGAGGGAGGGGCCAGCAGGACTTCCCAGGAAGGTCAAGATGTCCAGGTATCTTAGAAAGGATGGGGGTAAGGAAATCTCAAGAGCAGCTCAATGCAAATTGGAATTTCACAAACTGATGCATTAGAGAAAAATAATGAAAGTTTCAAGGCCAGGAAATGGAATGGAAACACCTGAAAGGGAAGATATGGGCACCCTCAGCTCATAGAGTCCCACTGTCTGTCTGTCTGTCTGTCCGTCCGTCTGTCTGTCTGTCTGTCTGTCTATCTTCTATCACCTATCTTTTATCTATCATCTATTTATCATTTATCTATCTTCTATCTCTCTATCATCTCTCTATCATCTATCATTTATCTATCTATCTCTTTCTCTATCCCTTTCTATCTCTATCTATCTATCTATCTATCTATCTATCTATCTATCTATCTGTCAGTCTCTATCTATCTATCTATCTATCTATCTATCTATCTATCTATCTCATCACTTATCTAACTTGGAAATGATCTCATAGACAACCCTCACTCTGTCAAGGACCTAGGAGTACTCATCTGAAACCATCTAAGCCCCAGAGCTCACTGTAACAGCATTACCAACAAGGCATTAAGAGTTGTTAACCTTATTTTGCGAAGCTTCTTCTCTGGTAACATTGAATTGCTTACTAGGGCATACAAAACTTTTGCCAGACCAGTCCTTGAATACAGCTTATCCACCTGGAACCCACACTGTATATCGGACATTAACACAATTGAGCAGGTTCAGAGGTATTTCTCAAGAAGAGTACACCACTCCTCTGCTCACAATAGTATTCCCTATGCCTCCAGGCTTGAAATTTTGGGCTTGAATAATCTGGAACTGTGCCACCTGTGGTCTGACCCAAGCATGGTTCACAAAATTGTCTGCTATAACATCTTGCCCATCAATGACTTCTTCAGCTTCAATCACAATAATACATGGGCAAAAAACCAATACAAACTCAAGGTAAAGCCGCTCCAAACTCAATTGCAGAAAATACAACTTCAGCAACAGAGTGGTCAATGCCTGGAACACCCTACCTGACTCTGTTGTTACAGCCTCAACCTCTCACAGCTTCAACCTCAAACTATCTACCATGGACCTCACCCACTTCCTATGGCCTACATGTTTCCCCTTACCAGTTCTCATCCTATTGAAAGAGAGACATGTAGAAAAACAAGGATCTTTTTATCAAAGAAACTTTAGAAAAACAGCAAAGCTGGGCTTGGTATAACCTTAAGAAATATCCAAGATCAGAAGAGAAGAGCTGAGCTGGCAGAAGGCGTGATATATTTTACAATATCTATAGAGATTCTCAATCATCCAGGTCATGAAAATGCTGTTCAAAAGGCAATTGGGCATTTTTGTTTTTTGTTTTCCTTGCAAACGTTTCGCTTCTCATCCAAGACATTTCAGTTCTGTTCAGTTCAGCTCTTTAGTTCTTCACAATTGAAGAAGTTTCTTGGATGTGAAGTGAAAACTTTTCAAGGAAAAAAAAAACCAAGAAAGTCTAGTTGCCTTTTGAACAGCATTTTTGGGTATTTTACAATGTGTCCAGAGAGCTCTTGTTCAAAAAATATTGTTCCTCCCTTCTTAATCTTGATATTATACCTCCTGTTAAGTTTGCATGAAGAGTCAGACGCGAAGAGCTTCAGTGAAGAGTTTATTCAGTGACTACAGCTCGAATGGACCCGAGTTGCTGGGCTACGGCTGCCTCTTATAGCCAGCAGCTGTAGTTGCCAGCCAATCAGAGTGCAGGGTTTTTCCCACACTATTTAAACCAATCCCATTTGACATTTTACAAGAACAGTTCAAATAAACCAATAACATTCAAACCTACATACATAACACCTCCTTCTCCCCTTTAGTAGAAGATGGTGCACACTAGAACGTGCCCAGTAAGAAGCATCATTGTATTTGAGCGTAGATGCCTGTGGTCTCTTGGTCCAGCTGACCCATACAAGAAGAAATCTTCACTCAGCATTCAGCATTTTAATTAGCAGGATTTTGCCCTGAATCTCTTTCTTAAATTAAGTCACCAAAAAAAGGTCTGCCAGCAAGAATAAGAATCCTGATAATAATAAAAAAAAGCACTACAGAGCTGCCTGTGAAATTATTACAAATATTATGTGTGTCTCTTCCCTGCCTCGTCCTTGACTCAGTACACTGAACAGCTGGCTCAGTGGTTAAGGCACTGGGCTTGTCAGCTGGAATGCTGGCAGCCCAGGTTTGAGACCCAAGCACCACATGATGGGGAGAGCTTCCATCCTTGCCTCAGCGCCTGTCAACCTAGCAGTTTGAAAGCATGCAAATATGAGTAGATAAATAGGTACCACATCATAGGTGGGAAGGAAATTGCTCCATGATGTCATGCTGGCCACCTGACTGTGGAAATGTCTTCTGACAGTGCTGGCTCAGTGCACTTGAAACAGAGATGAGCACTGCCCCTATAGGTGTCAATGACTAGCAGAGTAAAATCCACAGGAACTCCTCTATCTTTTACACTGGATAGTGGAAAAGAGAAGTATAAAAGAGAGAGATGGCATGGGCAATGAACTACTTGGCTAGTTATGTTTGTCCTAAAATGGTGATGCAGCCTCATGTAGCAAGAATGACCAACGGTGAGCAACTTTGAGCATAAAACCAGCAGTGGTGGTGCAGTGGTTAGAATGCAGTATTGCAGGCTAACTCTGCTCACTGCCAGGAGCTCAATCCTGACTGGCTCAAAGTTGATTCAGGCTTCCATCCTTCTGAGGTCGGTAAAGTGAGGACCCAGATTGTTGGGGTCAATAGGCTGACTTAGAGAGGGCTGTAAACCACTGTGAAGTGGTATGTAAGTCTAGTGCTATTGCTATTAAAGTGACAGATGCAATAAGAGGGAGTAGGTCTTTTCAATTTGCTAAGCAGGGAAAGAAACCATCCCAAAGCTAAAAACAAAATTTGGAAAATGAGATGAAATATTAGACTCAATTTCTCATCTATTTCCTAAGAATACACAATCTGAAAGTTTTTCAAGTGCATTAAACTTAACCTTTCCCTCGCTTATTTTTTTTTGTCTTTTAGTGCAAAATAAATGTTGATTTACTTCTCACATAGGAATACCAACAGCAGTTTTTTAAAAAATGCTTTCAGATAGCCAGATTAATGTACAAAACATCCCAATGCAACATTGTTTATCTGTCTCTTCCTCCAGAAATGCCAGGGCATCTTGCCCTGAAGAATAGGACTGGGTTCACAAGTGTCATGCAAAGCCATGGATTATTTAAATCCTAGCTTATTGACAGCTATAATGGGTAAGTCCACACAATCTGTTCAGCTGCCAACCCAGAGTTTACAAATAGCAGGGAAAAAGTTTTCCTCCTATACAAAGCCAAAATAAGTCACCTTAGGATTCAACGCTGGAGCAATGCCATGGAGATATAATAACCAACTATGGCTTAGGGCTGTCAGAAGTTAGACATCATCTTATGAAAGTTAATTCCATAAATAAATGGGGGCTGTTCTCAATGCCTAATCTGGTTGTTTTCAGCTGTTTAAAAAGAAATGAAGCACCTCTGGCTTCCTAGCAACGGGCTGGGCAGGGAAAGGATTGCAGTCCAAAGCATTAAGGGACAGGGGTGGGCTTCAAAAATTTTAGCAAAGGGTTCCTGCCTGGTTGCTGGGTGGGCATGGCCTAGTTGGCGTCCTGCACTATGAAGCCTCTGGGAGGGCAAAAATGGCCTCTCTGGGCTCCAGGGGCTCTCTGGAAGCTGGAAGTGGGCCCATTTCCGGCCTTCCCAAACTTCTGGGATGCCCATTTTTCACCCTCCCCGAGCCTCTGCGCATGATCTGCACTTACCTGCATCCAAAACGGGACATGTGGGGTGTAAAGTATGCAGAGTTTAACCTGATTGGTTGTTGAAAATATGCAGAGTTTAACCTGATTGGTTGTTGAAAGGGCAGGAAATCCGAACACCGCCATTGGCTACAAGCCACGGCAGCCGGCTATAAAAGCTGCCTAGACTAAGCCATTCTGGTGTAGTTCTGAGCTGTAGTCAACCTATTAAAAGAGCTGAAGCATGCGTCCTGTCTTCTTCCGAACTTAACACTGGCGACGAAGGTGGGATCATAATGGATAAGAAGACAACGCAGAAGAAGAGACAAGATGACTGGGCTGAACATGCCACCAGCCCCGTTCGACCCGAAGAACGAAGACTGGGAGTCTTATGCAGACAGATTCCAAATGTTCTTAGAAGGAAATGATCTGGCATCGATATCTGAACAATGGAAAAGAGCGGTTTTCCTAACACACTGCGGTCCCGCAGTGTTCAAGATGGCAAAGGCTCTGGCTGCACCAGCAGACGTGAAAGCGATGGCATGGGCAGACTTGGAAAGGCTATTGAGGGTGCACTACACCCCTCAAGTATCATGCCTGATCCGCAGACATGAATTCTACCGCGATCAACGAAGAAGAAAGCATCAGTGACTTTGTGGTCAGCTTATGAAACCTTGGGGGTGCCTGTGACTTCATCACGCTAGAAGAAGCCATGCGTGATCGTTTTGCCTTGGGGCTTAAGGACCAGACGTTACAAAGTAAACTACTCATGAAACCAAACATTATGCTAAAAGAAGCCATCGATGAGGCAATAGCAGCAGAAGCCACGAAAACCTCCGCAGCAACAATGAGGAAGATGAACAGAATAACCACCAATCCTGAAGGTGAAAAAACTGCAACAACGCATTTTGATGAACTAGAGTCAGAATCAGAGTACAGCGAAGAAGAAGAAGAGATAAACAGACTCAGAATGGAGCGGAAATGGAACGACCAGGGCCGGAAGAAGCGAGAACTCAGTTGCACAGGATGTGGAGGGAACCACCCCCGCACAGAATGCAGGTTCCTGGAAGCCATTTGCCTCCCTTGCGAGAAGAGAGGACACATCGCAAGAGTCTGCAAATCGTCCAGAACTCCACCAAACAGAAGGAAGTTCACCCCGAATACCAAAGACAGAGAAGTAAAAATCGGAAGCACGGGCGAAAAAAATTGGGTGCGGAAAAGAAGTGAGCGGGAAAAATGAAAGTCATCAAACTGTAACGATCGGTCATTCTTCATCACTGAACAGGAAGGTGCATGTCAAGGTGTATATCGAGGGAAGACCGTGCCAGATGGAGGTAGACTCAGGATCATACCTATCCATGGTGTCATGGGACACTATACAGAGACTCATACCAGAAATCCAAAAGAACCAATTCAAAAAGCAAGCACTAACCCTCAAAGATTACCAAGGAAACAAGATTCCTGTAATCGAACAAGAAAATTCAATGTTAAATTCAAGAATCACACTAAACTTCTGCCATTGACCATCGTAGACAAAGACCACCCAAGTCTTTTAGGACTTGAATGGTTCAACCCCTGGGCATCAAGTGACCGAATTAACCATGTAAACTCACAATGGGAAGAGTCATTGAAGAAAGAATTCCAAGAGGTCTTCAGCGATGGATTAGGCAAGTACTCGGGGACCCCTATTACTTTCAATTTAGACCTCAACGTACAACCAATCCATTTAAAAGCCAGACGAGTGCCATTTGCACTCAAAGCAAAAATCGATGAACAGTTAGACAAACTGATAGCTCAAGGGGTACTAGAGCCAAAGACCAGTCCAGATGGGAAACACCCATAGTTACCCCTGTCAAAGCTGATGGCTCTGTAAGAATTTTCGGGGACTATAAGGGGACATTGAACCATGCACTGCAACAGAGCGCATATCCAGTTCCAGTGGTATATCATTTGTTACACTCCCTAGGTGGGGGTACTGTTTTCGCCAAGTTAGACCTTGCCCAAGTGTACCAGCAGTTAACAGTAGACGATACGACTGCAGAGGCACAAACTATTGTGACCCATCGGGGTGCCTTTAAATGCAAAAGGTTGCAATTCGGAGTAAGTGTGGCACCAGGCATATTTCAAAGCCTTATGGAAAGAATGTTACAAGGTTTAAAAGGGGTGGTACCTTATTTTGATGATGTGTTAATCTCTGCTAAAAATGACACTAAGCTACGAGAGAGACTCAGAAGTACTGATCAGGTTCAAAAAAGCAGGACTAAAAGTCAAAAAGAGAAATGTACATTAAGAACTGACAGAGTAGAATTCTTAGGTTATATGATTGACAAACACGGTATCCACCCCACAGAAGCCAAAATTCAGGCAATAAAGGAAGCCCCCAGACCTAAATGCAAAGCTGACCTCCAAGCATTTCTGGGACTTATTAATTTCTACCATATGTTTTGCGCAGAAAGCAACCACTGTGGAACCCCTACATAGACTGCTCGATAAAAACTACATGGGTCTGGGGCAAAAGAGAAGAAGCAGCTTTTAACAGTATTAAGCGACAAATCACTTCTGATTGTGTATTAATACAGTTTAGTGAAAACCTGCCCATGGTGTTAACATGCGATGCCTCCCTTTGGAGTGGGGGGTATTGAGCCACCAGTTACCAAATGGAAGGGAAGCTCCCATTGCATTCTATTCAAGGACATTGACAAAGGCAGAGAGAAACTATAGTCAGCTGGACAAGGAAGCACTGGCTATAGTAGCAGCTGTCAAGAAAGTTCCACGAATCGTTTATGGAAGAAAATTCACCATTGTCACCGATCACAAGCCTCTCTGAATTGTGGCCATGGCGATAGACCAACTCCTATCATCCTGTCACCCGAATGATGAGGTGGACCGAATTCCTCACTGCATACTCGTACAGACTCGTTCATCGTCCGGGAAAGGAAATAGGGCACGCAGATGCATTGAGCCGCTGCCCATTGCCTATACACACTGAAGATCCAGCGCCTGAAACTTACACCTTTTTCTTAGAAACTGTTGCTCAACTACCTGTGGATGCTGCTGCAATCTCAAGAGAGACCACTAAAGACAGTTTATTGGCACCTGTTGTGGGTTGGATAAAGAAGGGTTGGCCACAACAAGGACTAACGGATGTCTGCAAACTGTTTAAGTCCAGGCAAACCGAACTATCTGTGTTAAAAGGATGTATTCTATGGGGAAATCGAGTGGTTATTCCTGAAAAATTGCAGAAGAAAGTATTGACAATGTTGCATGAGGGGCACCGGAATTGTCAGAATGAAGGGGTTGGCTAGGAGCTATGTATGGTGGCCGGGGATAGACAAAATGGTTGAAAACTGGGTTGGCTGTAGAAATTGTCAGGAACTGAGGCCCACACCGCCTATCGCCCCTAAACAGGAATGGGAATGTCCTAGGGGGCCATGGTCCAGAATTCATATTGATTTTGCTGGCCCAACCAGAGGGCATACCTTTCTGATTGTAGTAGATGCATATTCCAGATGGCTCGAGGTTCTTCCCATGTCATCCACCACGGCAGAGGCTGTTATCAAACAGCTAAGGAAACTTTTTGTAACTCACGGGTTGCCCGATGTTGTTGTTTCTGACAATGGTCCCCAATTTACAGCCACCCTTTTTGAATCATACTTAGCACAGCAGGGCATAAGGCACGCCCTTACGGCCCCCGGGCATCCCTCGTCTAACGTCCGGGCTGAACGTATGGTTCGGTTTACTAAAGAGAAACTTCAACAGTTGGGTCCAGGGGATATTACTGAGAAAGTGGACAAACTGCTCAGTATCCAACACATTACCCCCAGCCCCTCCACTAATTTAAGCCCTGCCGAGCTCTTAATGGGCAGGAAACTCAGGTCAACCCTCGACAGCCTTCACCCCACTTATGCAACCGAAACACCTGTAGATTCCAGTAGCAAAACTCGCATTTTTCAAGTAGGGGATCAAGTTTATGCTAAGAACCTTGTGGGTGAGCCATTATGGATTCCTGGGGAAATTACCCATGTAACAAGGCCCAGGTCTTACAGGGTACAAACGGAGTACCGGGTCACTTGGAAAAGGCATATAGATCAATTAAGGTCCAGAAAGTCCCTGGAAGTTTGCCCAGGCTCGTTTCAGGACTCATTACGCACAACCCAAACGTGGGGAAGGGGGAGACCTTTTGAATAATGAACAAGTAATAGTCAACCCCCTTTTAAACGGAATAACACGACAAGAGCCACCCCAAGCCCTAACACAATCCCAACAACTGCTAACTCCAATAGAGGACAGCACAACCTTACCTGTTCAAGGGGATGCAAATGGGCTGGGAGTGGACTGGGAGGAGAGACCAGGTTGGAGTAACAGAGTCGGATCACCTGGCCCAAGGATTCCTAATAAGGGGATTCCAACAACTAACATTCCTTCCAAACAAATAGAAGTTCCTAGAACACCTGAACCACGCAGGTCCAAACGTAACTGTAAAAGCCCCACCTATTTACAAGAATACATTAGATAGATGGGGTTTGAGTATGGGCTGGACTAAGTGGGGAGGGGTGTAATGTATGCAGAGTTTAACCTGATTGGTTGCTGAAAATGTGCAGAGTTTAACCTGATTGGTTGTTGAAAGGGCAGGAAATCTGAACACCTCCATTGGCTACAAGCCGCGGCAGCCAGCTATAAAAGCTGCCGAGACTAACCCATTCTGGCGTAGTTCTGAGCTGTAGTCAACGTATTAAAAAGAGCTGAAGCACTTCGCGTCCTGTCTTCTTCCGAACTTAACATGGGGACTCCTAGGAGGGGCAGGGTGGGGGGGGGGGGCCAGCCAGGAGTGGGATTTGGGGGTTCTCTGAACTGCACAGAATCTTAGCTAGGGGCTCTCCGAACCCTGCGAACCCCCAGCAGCCCAGCCCTGCCCTGCCAAGGGACAGAGAAGGGCAAAGTTTGTGCTGGGCAGAATCAACTTCTCTTTCTGGCAGTGCCAAAAGCTGTTCTCACTTTGTCTTATAAATGTTTAACACAAAGCACTTTGCAAAGGAGAACATTATTAAGACAGCTTGTTGTCTGTGGGGCCGAAGACGGTCATATTTCAAATGTGGCCAGCTGTGTGCAGATGGGTGTGGGGGACAGAGAGAGGAAGGGAGGAGGGAGGAGAGAGGAGAGAACATGCAGACGTATTTCTGAGATCTGCTTGGGCAAATAAAATGTCTTTATAAGAAAGGATGGAAGGGGACAAAATGTGAACAGAGACTCCCTATGGGCCACGTGCTTGGCATTTGAGAGATGCTCTACCAGCAGACTGAGCCATTGCAACCTTCTTTTTGCTGCAATTCAAAGAGCGAAGGGGGGGGGGGAAGAAACACACACACACACACACACACACACACCCCGATAAAACTGAATGAGCTCAATAAGAAGCTGTCCTTGCAAGCCAAGAGTGAACAACAGCAACAATACTACTCATTTGCAATAAGAAAATCCCATTTCTGGAATAGCAAATTAATTTTTATGGCTGCAAAAAATGCACCAGTCATATTTATTCCAACTGTTTGTGTCAGCCTGGAAGATTTGGGCTTTTCCAAATGGATTCTTCATTCCCTTCTTTAATTCCTGTGCAGGTTGGAGGTTTTAATTGGCTGATTAATCAACTCAGGCTGTGGTTGATTTACTGGGGGCAGTATTAATTGGAAGGACGAGCTCAGAGTTTAAGGGGACAAGTTCATTTTGGGGCAATTTTCCTGTTAGAATTTTACCTAAGAGGCGGTATAGATAGGAAAAAATAAAGAAACCCAATACACATGCATAGGTGGACTGAATAATTGCATCTGTGAAAGACTTGAGATCGTCATTGATCACCAGCTGAATACTAAGCAGGTATGTGATTTGACTGTTAGAAAGGTACATACCATTCCATCAACAGAGGTGTAGTTGAGTTCTTGTGTATTCTGCATTGTTAAGGATGAAACTATCCAGCTCAGGGCACTGCATTTTAAAGAAGGTTTGTAGAAACTGGAACAGCTGCAAAAAATAAAATAAAAATAAAGTGAATTGAAATAAAGTGAAGTAAAATAAAAACAGTGAAATAAAGTAAGATTAAAAATAAAGTGAAATAAAGTAAAATAAAAATAAAGTGAAATAAAGTAAAATATAGTAAAAGAAAATAAAGAAAAGTAAAATAAAATAATAAAATAAAATAATGAAGTGAAGTGAAATAAAATAGAGAGCTAGTTTGATGTAACGGTTACGATGCAGGATTAGAAATGGGGAAACCGTGAGTTCTAATCCTTCCTTAGTCCTGAATGTCAGGTAGGTGACTTGTCAATCATCAGGAGACAGTGAATTCATACAAAAAGTGTATTTACATTCTTATTGTTTATGATTGTTTATGATTGTTATTACTGTTACTGTGCTTGCTTATTTTTGTGACCTGCTGAGACACTGGATGGAGCCTTGGTGGCTCAGGCTGTAAATGCCTGCTCTTAAGATCCAGCTGTCTGGGTTAACATTGGCCTCAATCCCACCAGGCTCAAGGTTGACTCAGCCTTCCATCCTCTCGGGGTAGGTAAATTGAGGACCCAAGATTGTTGGGGCAATTAGCTGAGACTTTGTAAAAATGCCACTTAGTAATAAGCAGGCATATACAATGGAATGAAGGCTATTGCTGAGCATACTGGGTTGTATCCCAA
>CM019156.1:31958377-31980888 GCA_009733165.1 Naja naja | reverse complement strand
CACACACTCCATTCCATTCCATTCCTGCCTTGCTTAGCAATTGAAATTCTAATCCCAGTTGTGGTCATAAGGTAGCCCTCGACTTACGACCACAATTGAGCCCAAGATATATGTTGCTAAGTGAGAAATTTGTCAAGTGAGTTTTGCTCCATCGTATGACTTTTCTTGCCACATTTGTTAAGGGAATCAGTGCAATTGTTAAATTAGTGACATCGTTGTTAAGTGAACCTGGCTTCCCCCTTGACTTCGCTTGTCAGAAGGTCGCAAAAAATGATTACAATGCCCCCCTGGGACATTGCAACCATCATAAATGTGAGTCAGTCAACCATTTGAATGTAGATCATATGACCAGGGGGATGCTGCAACAGTTGTAAGTGTGAAAAATGGTCATAAGTTCTTTTTTTCAGTGCTGTTGTAACTTCGAACGGCCACTAAATGAGCTGTTGTAAGACGAGTATTATCGGTGCATCTTGACTCTCTCTAATATTGTTCTCCCCAATGGAACACTCCATCCATACCTCTTTGCTTTAACTTTAAAATGGGTTGTAAATAGGAAGGTGATGGAGGGACACTGGGAAGACCGGAAATTAGTCCATTCTCTGACATGGAAGCTCACTGGGGATCTTTGGGCTAGTGACGTGTCAGGAGATCATGTGAATGACATAGAGCAATAACTCAGTGCAGGATTGAGGAGGTCTGGAGACTGTTCCTGATTCCCAGCAGTGGTGGTATGCTACCGGTTCGGATCGGTTTGGCCGAACCAGTAGTAAAAAGCCTCCGTAATCAGCTGAGAGGAGGAAAAAAGAGGGGAAAGAAGAGAAAATTGCAGGATCAACACTCCCACCCACCCCTGTGCTTTTATCTTCTTTATCCTCTCAACTGAGTGTGGGGAAAGCTGCTGCATGAATTAGGTGCGTGCATGCATGTACACGATCATCGAACCAGTAGTGGAACAGGTAGGATCCCACTGCTGATTCCCAGCCTTTCTGACTTTAAAAAGGCAGGGCACCCAACAGGAGAAATAGCAGAAACCATGTTTGCTACTCTGGCAACCCATGTAAAGGTACCTTAACCAAGCTACAAAAATCTGGTTGACTTCTAGGTGTCATCAAACCCCTCCCGGCCACAAGAACGTCTCCTGCCGTTGACGAATACCAATCACCCAGTGCGTTCCCACAGATGGGGCCTCCTGGGGGTACCGTCAGCTAAACACTGCAGGCTGGCGACCCCTAGGGGGAGGGCCTTCTCTGTGGGAGCGCCCACCCTCTGGAACCAGTTACCCCTGGAATTGCGCCTGGCCCCTGATCTCCGCTCCTTCCGCCGTGACCTTAAAACATGGTTATTTTTACAATCCGGCCTGGACTGACAGGGGATCGGGGTTTTCATCTGGAATGCTTATTTGGCTGCAATTTAATGTTTTTTTAATTGTTTTAATTTTTGAATTGCTTGTTTTTTAGGTACGCCGCCCTGAGTCCTTCGGGAGAGAGGGCGGCTTATAAGTCCAAATAAACATAAACATAAACATAAACTATTGATGGGTCCTTTGAGTTTTGGCAGCCCAGAGGAGCTAGTCCCAGTACAGGGGAAATCCTGAAAAAAAAATGAAATGTGTTTGGTGACAGCATGTATTACTAACTCTTGCAAACTTATCCTTGGGGAGCTAAGTAGAAGGTTGGAGATGTCATTTCAATTTCCCAGCAGCTTGCAGAGTGGAGCTGAGGTTAGAATTTAAAAATCTGGCCAAGACTGTTCTCCTTCATTGCTTTCTGTTTAACGCCAAACTGGGGAATGCAATCCCAGCCATTCTTGTCTATTGAAATTCTATTTTCCCCCTCTTTTTTTATTAAAGGAAGGAGGGAAGAAAGGCAAATAAGTCAGCTAAACCCATTTCTCCTATTCCCAGGGGACAAGGTGATGGGTTGGGGTATGGGGAAGAATCCACATTCAAAGAGGCGGGGAAATGCACTCAAATCAGCCTCATCTTTCTCTCTCTTTCCTGTAAATTAATTAGAGCACTCGTTTCAGGATAAAAGCACCTACCTTAAATTCCCTGGTTGCTGGAGGCAATTTTCTCCCTGCAATCCTTCAGTATCACTGATAGACAGAAACACCGTTCATTCTCTGACAGAAGGTAGCCTGCAAAGCAGAGATGGAGAGAAAATAGATTTTTAACACCACCGCTACGCTTGTAAGTATCGCAGGAGAAAACATTCCTTTGGTCGGGGAGTCCACCTTTGATGGAAAAGGTTGCTGGGCTTCGGTGTCAGCTTTTGCTGAAGTAGGTAATTGACTTGCCTGACTAATATTTACAATGGACCAAGAAACCAATGGGCCGTTCAGTTGCTATATGTTACCGGTTAGATTCCAGCAGAAAACTGGACTTTGGAAGGGCCTGTTGTCACATTTCCCTCCTTAATGGCAGAAAGGAATCACTACCCTGAAGTTGTCCGTCAGTCATTAGCCTCTGGGAGTTATTAAATCAACTCTTCTATGTTCCTCAGCAGATATGGTTTCAGCCGGTTTGGACTGGTTCGGGCATACCGGTTGTGTAAATTTGAGTAGTTTGGAGAACCGGCAAGTACCACCTCTGGCTGGGTCCACCCACCCACACCTTCCCTTTCCTGCCCTAAATTCCCTTGTTTTGTTTTTTTTGCTCAGCTGATTCGTGAAGCAGAGCAGATTGCCATGCCTCAGCTGAGCTAAACAATAGCTCACCTCACTAGTGCGGACATAGAGGATGGTTTTTGAGTGCTGTGCGCTCTGTCATAGAACTGGTAGGAAAAAATGCGGAATCCCACCACTGCTCCTCAGTAGAAAAGAGAAGGATATTTAGAACATGGAACATAGAGTAATAAGGTTGGAAGGACCTTGGAGGTCTTCCAGTCTAACCCTCTGGACAAATAGCTGTCCAATCTCTTCTTGAAAGCTTCCAGTGATGGAGCACCCACAATTTCTAGAGGCAAGCAATTCTCACTGTCAGGACATTTCTCCTTAGTTCTAGGTTGAATCTCTCTTTAATGATTGGATATCTCTTTAGTAGTCTTCCACCTCTTATTTCTCAGGTGTTTTGGAGAATAGGTCAACCCCCTCTTCCTTGAGGGAGCCCCTCATGTACTAGAAGACTGCTATCATGTCACTCCTTCTCTTCATTAGACTAGACCTACTTAGTTCCCTCATCCAATTTGTAGGACAGGAGAAGTCCTCACTAGTTCCTTGTGGATGATTTGAAACCTCTTTTGCAGCTTGTGAAATGGAGTTTATTTCATCTTTAATCACAGGGTACTTGAGAGTTTGTCTTGACTGTGGTTTTGAGATGGATTTTATTACTGGAGGTGGCGGTGATGCTACCACTGTTTTTTTTAATATACATTTCTTTATCGGTCCTGTCTGCCCTTACTTCTGAATCCAAAAATGTCGCATAGAAATCCTTTCTTCAGATTTAATAAAGATGCAGGATTATAGGGAAACTGTAGACAATTGGAGAAATGGCCTATACAGTAACAGATGAAACGTTCAAACATAACCTTTGGTCCTTTCTGATGAATTCAATGCCAGAACACCACACCGTACTCACAAGATTTTAAAGAAAACTTGTAAAACAAACAAAAATAAAATATATTAGGATAGATTAAATATATCCTGTTTCCTCATTATTACTGACCCACAATGGCTTGCCTTAAAAACAAAAAGTAAAAGCTAAGATCATGACATGTGTGCAGATAGAGAAGAGCGACAAACTCTTCTGTGGTTCTGATTTTGTTTTTTAAAATCCTATCTCATCCTTGATGTGAACTTTAAAGGTGTTTGCTGGCATCTCTGAACATTTGAACTGAAAACCAGGCTAGAATCTAAATTTGTGTTGATATGCTCTATTACCAGCATAGGACTATCTATCTATATCTGACTGTCTGTCTTTCTGTTTATCTATCTATCTATCTATCTATCTATCTATCTATCTATCTATCTATCTATCTATCTTTGTATCTATCTATCCATCCATCCATCCATCTATCCATCCATCCATCCATCCATCCATCCATCCATCCATCTATCTATCTATCTATCTATCTATCAATCATCTATCTATCTCATCATCCAGGCTTCCAGGCATCAATCTACCCATCCATCCATCCATCCCTCCATCTATCATTCATCCATCCATCCATCCATCCATCCAGCCAGCCAGCCAGCCAGCCAGCCAGCCAGCCAGCCAGCCAGCCAGCCATTCATCCAGCCAAACAGACAGACAGACAGACAGACAGACAGACAGACAGACAGACAGACAGACAGACAGACACTCATCCATCCTCCCATACATATTCTGTAGACCAAAATACAGCAAATTCATAACCCTTATAGGGAAATGAGATAGAAATCACCTTGGATTTTAAAAAATTGGACCATGAAAAGACATTCCATTGTCAGAGGGGTCCATTCTAGGCAGATGAGCTTAATGGATGCTTAGTCTTTGATTCCTTGCCTCAATGATCACAAGTAGGATACTGCACTTGAATCTCTGTGGGATTTTTTCCCCTTCTTTCTTTCTTTTTGAGCAGGTTTTGTGACAGAGCAGCTGCAACATTATCCTCTCCATGCTGGGAGAGTCTGTGTATATTAAATTTGGCCGGCACCAATAAGTAAGAGTTTCATTTTTGTTAATAAGAACTTCCCCCGAACTCATAAATTTGTTGATAAGTAGGTCAAAAATAACTTGAAATAGCTTCCGATTGAAAATATTTTAGTCAGGGCCGTGGTTGGGGGGTGCGTGAGGGGGGCTGTGGGACCCCGGGCAGAATAGTGGGGGCTTCAATTCCCAGGGTTGTTGGAATGGGTAGGAGCCGATGAGGAGGGGGGCCGTATCATGTTAGGGGAGCGCGTCCCCTCTGTATTCGAGCCGTGGCGCATTCCGACCCCTTGGCTTCTTCTCAATCCCTGGGGGTTTTGGGATCCAGGGCCCCTGGGCTCCGGCTGGTGTATTTTAATGCCAGGTCCGTGGTGAATAAGGCACCTCTCCTTTGGGAGGTCATTGAGGAGGAGGCCGCGGACCTCGCCTGCATCACCGAGACCTGGCTGGGGCCGGAGGGTGGAGTCCCTCTGGTCGATATCTGCCCCCCAGGTTTTTGGGTTATGCACCGGTCTTGACCCCAGGGAAGGGGTGGAAGGGTGGCTGTTGTTATTCGGGAGACCCTGCTTCCAAGGGAGGTCCCTGCTCGGAGATAGGGGTGTGAGTCCCTCTTCGTGAGGTTCAGGCCTAGTGATCGGATGGGCATGCTGCTTACATACCTGTCCCCCAGCTGTGTATCAGCCGCCCTGCCTGGGCTGCTTGATGCCATCTCGGGGGTGGCGGTGGAGTTCCCAGAGCTTATAGTTCTGGGTGACTTCAACCTGCCCTCCTTGGGGGAGGCATCAGGGTTGGCCCAGGAATTTATGGCTTCCATGGAGTCCATGGGTCTGACCCAGTTAATAGATGGCCCGACTCACGAGGGGGGGCAATATGCTCGACCTGGTTTTTGTCTCGGAGCGGTGGCGTAGTGGCCTGGGGAATGGTGTTATAGAAACCCACCCCGTTCCATGGTCAGACCACTATCTCCTACGGCTGGTCTTCCATCAAGCCGCCCCACACCGCTGGGATGAGGAGCACTTAGATGGTTCTGCCCCAGGTGCCTGATGGACCCTGAGAGGTTCCAGGCAGAACTGGGTTTTTCCTGCATCCTCACCCACAGCCCTGCCGAGGTCCTTGCGGCTACCTGGCAACAGTTGGCCGTGGGGGCTCTTGACAGCGTTGTCCCCATGCGTCCCTTACTCGCAGATCCCGGTCAGCTCCCTGGTACCGAGGAGCTCTGGGAGATGAAGCATCGTAGAGGGGACTAGAGAGTAGGTGGAGGGCGACCCGCTCGATCCCACCGAGCCCAGTTGAGAGCCCATATTAGGACTTACCTGGTAGCTGTGGGGCAGCGAGGAGATCTTACTTCTCTGCCCTCATAGCATCCGCAGATAACTGCCCAGCCACCCTGTTTAGGGTTGCCCATTCCCTCTTACAGTTGGGGGAGGTGGCGGACCCCTGCAGGCAGAGCTGAGGAATTTGGTTTGTATCTGCAGGATAAAATTGCTCGGATCCGGGAAGGGTTGCCCTCGGATTTGCAGTGGCCTGAGGATGGGGAGGCGAGCGGCCTGGCTAATGTAATCTGGACTGAGTTCGATCCTGTTTCTGAGGATGAAGTGGACAGGATCATGCAGTGGCTGAGCTCCACCACATGTTTATTGGACCCGTGCCCTTCCTGGTTGGTTTATGCCTCCAGGGAGGTCACGTGCGGCTGGCTCCGGGCAGTGGTCAACGCTTCATTAAGGGAGGGACTGTTCCCTGCTGCCTTGAAAGAGGGGGTGGTGAGGCCCCTTCTGAAGAAGCCTGCCCTGGACCCAGCCGTCTTGAACAACTTTTGTCCAGTCTCCAACCTTCACTTTTTAGCGAAGGTTGTTGAGAGTGTGGTGGCCCAGCAATTGCCACTTTTCCTGGAGGAAGTGGACTACCTGGAATCAATCGGGCTTCCGACCCAGGTACAGCACGGAGACAGCATTGGTCGCGCTGATTGATGATCTCTCTAGGGCTCGGGACAGGGGTTTCTCCTCTGTCCTGGTCCTGTTAGACCTCTCAGCGGCTTTTGATACCATCGACCATGGTATCCTCTTGTGGCGTCTCAGGGGGCTGGGAGTGGGAGGCACTGTTTTACAGTGGTTCTCCTCCTACCTCTTGTGATGTTTGCAAACAGTGTTGGCAGGGGGGCAGAGGTCGACTCCGAGGTCTCTCACTTGTGGGATACCTCAGGGGTCTGTCCTCTCGCCTCTCTTGTTCAACATTTATATGAAGCCGCTGGGTGAGATCATCCATGGTTTTGGGGTGAGCTATCATCAGTATGCTGATGATATGCAGTTATACATCTCCACCCCGGACCACATCAGTGATGCTCTCTGTGATGTCCCATTGTTTGGAAAGTGCGGATCTGGATGCACAGGAACATGCTTCGACTCAACCCAGCCAAGACAGAGTGGTTGTGCATACTGACATCTCGGTCCAGTTCGGAGGTTCCATCTTTGGTCATGGGGGAGGAGGTGTTACCCCCCGTGGACAGGGCATGGAATCTGGGGTCCTCCTGGACTCATGGCTCAAGTTGGAGGAGCAGGTGGGAGCCGTGGCCAGGGGGGCCTTTGCCCAGGTCTGGCTGGTTCACCAGTTGCGCCCATATCTGGACCGGGATGCCCTGCGCACGATCACTCAGGCACTCGTTGTCTCCGACTCGACTACTGTAATGCTCTCTATTTAAGACTGCCCTTGCACTTGACTTGGAGGCTTCAACTGGTGCAGAATGCGGCTGCGCGGGTAGTGTTGGGAGCCTCCCGATACTCCCATATCACACCCCTCCTGCGTGGCCTGCATTGGCTTCCGGTTGCCTCGGGTGAGATTCAAGGTTTTGGTGTTAACATTCAAAGTCCTACATGGCATGGGTCCAGGTTATTTACAAGAATGGCTCCTCCCAGCATCAAATACCAACCGCCCTGTACGGGCGCATAGACTGGGTCTCCTCAGGGTGCCGTCTGCGACTCAATGTGGCGGGGACCCGGGAGGGCCTACTGGCAGCAGCCCCACTTTATGGAATCTTCTTCCGCTGGAGCTCCGGCTGGCTCCCGATCTCCACACCTTCCGCCACGAGTTAAAAACCTGGCTATTTTTACAATCTGGGCTGTGCTGACTCTTTGGGGTTTGTTTATTTTAATTCTGGGGTTTTAATGTTAATTCAGCTTCAATTTGTTTAATACATTTTTAGGTTAATTTATTGTTGGTATTGTATTTTAGCTGTGAGCCTGAGTCCTTTGGGAGAGGGGCGGCATATAAGTAATAATAATAATAATAATAATAATAATAATAATAATAATAATACTGAGGGAGAAAGCCAAAGTGACAGGTGCTTCCATGCTTGGCCTCTGTTTGTCCCTTAGCACCTACAGCATGAAGATGCTGATTTTTATTATAGAAGTCAGCCATCCAGGCATCCGTAGCCTTCTGCAGCTTTCTACCATGAGTTGCTTCATTGTCAGCCTAACACTTCGCAGCACAAGTCAGCTGTTTTGAGGGGGGGGGAGAGAAATTCATTCTTCACCTTGCAGATAATCACAAGGAGAGGTGGTTATGAAACTCTAATTTCATTTTACCCATGTCCAGAGCAGTTATTTTTAACTGGCCTATTGCTCCGCTTCCTCTCTACCCAAAGTCTTTAGAAAAGCAAAATTATCCAATTATTTATGTATCGCCCCTGTAAACATACCATTTTTTCCCCCAGATTTCCCTGGAATTGGCCAAGCAGACCAAATTGCAAAGGTTATTGCTATTCAGCGGCTAATTCTTGCCCACCAGACTAATAATTTAACCATGTTAATAATATCAGCCGGTGCCTATGTCAAATCCATTGTTGCACAATGTGACCAAATCCATTACCACACATGCAGAAATCAATTACTGCCCATTAGGGAGCGCTTAACAATTTACCGCAGCTTTTTCCCTTCCACGTAGCGGATGGGGGGTGAATGAATCATTATCTGCCATGCTGGAAATAGATTTCTCCTCTCCTTTCTCCTTTTTAATTCCTGTAACAAAAAATATGCAGGTACGTAGCCTCCTATAGGCAGGTGAGCAAATGGCTTGATATCAGTTAGCAGACCATTTCAGGTGCTCAAATGGTACCGTTTACAAGAGAACAGCATTTTGTTGTTGTTCTGAAGAGGTGGGGGAGAGAAAGACACATAGCTGTTGAGTCAAATTGACCTTTGGGTTGGGCTGCAAAATGTGGCCTTTCTGTTTTCTCTTCTGCTATCCAAACACAACAGCAGGCCATTTTACGGACTTGTGTATTTTGCAGTTAATGGAAGTTGAGCCCGGAGCGTGGATAAAGGCTGGCAATCGTGGGATAAACAATAGGTTAAACAATTTTCCTCTCAATTTGCTTGAACAGATGGATATCTGGGCAGCTGCTACCAACAACCTCCTTCAAGATTGGATGGAGTCTATATGGAGGAGGAGGAAACAGACAGAACCTCAAGATTTATTGCTAGACACACACCCCCAGTTTTTTGCAGCAGCTCTGCAAAGGTTTTTTTTTAAATAGTGCTAATTTTTTTTTTAAAAAAATATTATGCTGGCTTGCAGAGACTAGATCCAGCAATGCTACAGGTATACATATTTAAGTATTTAGACCTAAGCGCTTACATTTCCTGATAGCAAGTTTAGCACCGTCATCTAAATGAGTTAAATTATCTTCCCATCCAAATCAATGGCACTTAAAACCATAATTAATAGAACTCTCTTTCAACTCACTTAATGTGAATCCAATGCAGCTGAATAAATATAACCATTCATAAACCAGACTACAGTAAGGAGCAAGGATCACTCAACCCTAGATTTTTTTAGATGGTGTCTTCTTTGCTGGAAAGAAGAGCTGGACTTCCCTTGGAAGGAAATTCCTGCTCCCTGGAACTGCTAGTTAAAAGCTCCTAGGTTCTTCTATCATCTCCATAAAATGAAATCTTAAACTTTTCTGAGACTTTGAGCTGCAAAAGAGCTAAGTTTGTTACAGATTTGAAAGCAAGGATAAGAACTTTAAAGGTGGGAAATGAACTGATATCCATGATGAGAGCTGTGGTGGCATGGTGGTTAGAATGCAGTATTGCAAGCTGACTCTGCTCACTGCCAGGAGTTCAATCCTGACCAGCTCAAGGTTGACTTAGCCTTCCATTGTTCTGAGGTTGGTAAAATGAGGACCCAGATAATTATGGACAATAAGCTGACATGATGGAGGGGCAGGCATCGGAGCTTCAAATTCAGGTCGTAAGTACATTTTGGAAGAGGTCTGAACAGTCACCAAGTGACCAGTTGTAAGTTGAGCTCCTCCTCCTCCTCATCCCCCTCCTCTTCCTCCTCCTCCTCCTCCTCCTCCTTCCTCCTAACATATTCCTGCAGGTGCAGAGTCCGTTTTTCGGATCTTTGAAGTTGATCAATGAAGTTGAGGACTACCTATAACAATGGTGGCTAACCTTTTTGGGCTCCTGTGGCAAAAATTGTGCGTGCGTGCCAGCACCCAGAAGGCAACGCATGACCCCACTTCCCCCTTACCTGCACTGCACCTCACAGCTGATTTTTGGCTGGTTTGAGGCCTTTTTCAGCCTCCCAGAGGCTTGAGGAAGGCTTCTGCAGGCTTCTGCAGGCTTTGCAGGCCAAAAACTAGCCCCATTTTGTCACTTCCAGTATTTTCGGAAAAACAGGAAGTGATGAAACAGGGCTAGTTTTCAGCCTGCAAAGCCTTCAGAAGCCTGCAAAAGCCTTCTTCACGCCTCTGGAAGGCCGATAAAAGGCCTCAAACTGGCCAAAAATTAGCTGTGAGGAGCATGCATCCGCAGTGAGGTAAGTTTGCCTGCAGCTCACGTGCCGGCACAAATAGCTCTGCGTGCCACCATCACAGACCTATAACAAGTTTTTATGATTACATCCTCATTAGGCTTGTCATAATTTTCCAGCACCCCGCAATCTGTGAGACCTGTGATACAGATTGTATCTAAGACTTTTGAAGCCACATCACTTATGCACCTTTCTTCCAAGAGCGGTTCTGACGGTCTCCAGGTTATGCCTTAGCACATTATGTTTATCCACCATTTGTCTCCAAACTTCCCTTTACATTAGTGTCAGGGAGAGTGAAATGATTTTTCTTGACTTTTTAAGTACAAAATAGTTTCTGGGCCCTGCTCTTATTCTTTTTTTCCCCTTGACCAAGAGTTATGTCCTGCTGCAAACTTATCTTAGCCTCCCTGCTATGGCATTGTTTATAACCTTGTTAATAATCCAATTACTGATGCCATCAACATCTATGCAAGCAGAAATGTCACACCCAATGTTCGATAGATAAGGCATTTTCTCTTCTTGCTGCCTCTCTGCAAATACCCCCTCTATATATACGAAGTTGGATGCTTCATTTTTATTTTGGGTGGTGCGGGAAAGGAACCCTTGTTTCATAATGACTCATGCATAACCTTTTTTCTGGCTTTATTGCTTTCTGTGAAAGAAACAATTTACCACATTCTTGCACAGACTATTTTCTCTGTGTGATCCACTTGTGTGGAGGTTTGGGAAATAATTTACCGATATTTCAGTCTCAAAAATAGCTTTGGAAGACAAAGGTTCATGTTGATATCAAAGTGCAGGCGAGGTGGGGGGAGGAGAAAGGTGGAAACAAACCACTGAAAAACAAAACAATATGTAAAAAAACGGGTAACTTTTTACTTGCACCAGCTTGAAATGTTAAGTTGAATGAGATCTGACAGGCAGTTCCTATCTAGTTTTGTAGTTATCAGAGCTAGAAGTTTGCCCAGTGAATGTGACCATTTTCACAATTTTTATTTGTAGTCCAGTGCACATGAGCTAATTTTGCAGAACGTTTTGGATCCTAATGGACCTGACAGTTGACTAAGGTATCCTCTATTCAGAACACGTGACAGTTACATCAAATTCACTGTTTCCCAGTAGCCTATAATAGCAACAGCCCTTAGACTTATATACTGCTTTATAGTGCTTTACAGCCCTCTCTAAGCAGTTTACAGAGTCAGCCTATTGCCCCCAACAATCTGAGTCCTCATAATCCCAATTCAGAGTGGTTGTTTGAACCTCAAAGCACCTAAACACCTGCTGAAGGGCATAAATAACTTCTGAGATGACCTTGGTGCTCTCTGAGTTTGGTTGTTTTCTTCCAGATGTTTCATTGCCCAACTAGGTAACATCATCAGCGCCAGAAGGGAATGGGATAGAGAGCAAACCCCACTCCTTTCTAGCGTGATGCTACCTAGTTGGGTTATGAAACATCCGTAAGAAAACAATCAGGCTCACACAGCATCCAAGACTTCACAATCCAATCCTGAGCTACACATATTCTCCTCTATTGCTAAATAACTTCCATTAATTGTGTGATTTGAGGTAAGAAGAAACATTAGAAGAGAATATGTGTAGCTCAGACAAGATTGAAGTATGGGGCCCTTGGTGCTGTCTGAGCATGATTGTTTTCTTGCAGATGTTTCATTACCCAAACTAGATAACATCATCAGTGATAGTACATGATCACCTAGCATGTTACCTAATTGGAGAATGAAACATCTGCAGGAAAACAACCAAGTTCAGTGAGCACCAAAGACTCCACAGAGAAGAAACATCTGATAAATTTATACCTTTATCAGAGGTGTAGGACTTTATCAGAGGGCACGACTCTTCTTTAGCAATTATATAAACACTGCCACTGGAAAAGACCTTCCAGGTGTCTTCTGCTACAACTGGAAGCCAATGAGGCTGAAGACCAAAGGCAAGAGAGTGTCTGTTGGGGTGAAAAACAACATTTCCACCAACCCATCTTGGTCATTGTGTCATTAGTGGAGGGTACGAATACCAGCTTCCCCCTATGGCACTGTCTTTGGCACGATCTTCTGCTTTGATTGAATTTCAGAAGCAATTTCTCTTTCATCAAATTGAGGAATAAATATATATATTTAAAAATGGAAGATATATTTTGCCCCCAGACCTGGGAGTCTTCTGCAGCCAGAATCAATGATAGGGAATTTGGGCAGAGAAAATAGACACTAGTTGCTGAAGCTGCTTTTTATCTGAGGAGGATAGGTATTGATGCCTATGACAGGTGCCAAAACCTGTGTAAGGTCATCCAGAAGGTGAATGTGCACCATTAGCTTGGAGTGGAGAGAAGAAGGGAGAAGAATCTCAATCAGGATGAGAAAATATCTCTAGAGATGTCTAAGCATCTTCAAGCATGATGACTGGAGGAGGGCAGGAGCAGACTGGAGAAACAGCTTGGGACCTTTCAGAAAAGCGAGTCCAATAATCAGCCTTGAAAGAGGCTGGAGGCAGGAGACGGGTTGATGACATCCTCACTTACTTTGTCGGCTCGGCTTGCATTTGATCCAGTGGCTGATTAAGTCTCGCCGGCCCACATGCGCAGCTGCTCACAAGATACACGGAGTGAGCGCCTAATGACTCCCTGAGCTGGCACGCTCGCTAAATGAGTGTGGCATGTGGTGGCAACTGTAAAGGACACCGGACCTGATTGGGTGTGAAAACTGGCAGAAAGAAACAGCAGAAATGTGGGAAAATGGAGAAAAGGAGGCCAAGAAATAAAAAGACATCACGCTCACTAAGGATAGGTCCACCGCCCCACATGCAAGACTATAAAGCTTGTTTGCTCAAAAGAAAGCCGCCTTGGATTCATTAAAAGCCTACCCATGAATTAATAATATAATTGCTTTTGTCTCAACGTTCCTGAGGAATTTTAAAGAAAGGCTGTGCAGTCTAAGAGAAAGCATCGCACAAAACACAAAGGCACAGGGAGGGCAGGGGGAAAAATCTCAAGACCAATTGTCTGCACTCCGTCGGTCTATGGAGATTCTTAGTCCTTCAGATCACGGTTGCCCCAAAGGTGCATTTTCAAGAGTCAGCTGGACTTTCTCAGTTTTTGCTTGAAGATGTTTTGCTTCTCATCCAAGGAGCACCTTTGGTTCTTCAGTCACACCCTTGGAATGGTGTGGGAGTAGGAATGGATTTTCAGAGAAAAAATTGCAGACTACAGGAACCAGGAGCACTACTCAGGTGGCCCTGAGGACATAGATAAATCTCCAAGTGCTTCAACCACCCACTAAAAGGATGAAAATGACCAGCTGTCTGCAAGGAATATAAATCCTTCCATTCCCCACTATCTTGTCAGAAATTAAATTTGCAGAACTGTCAGAACTTTTGTAGGGAATGTCTTCATATATTTATTCCCTTTTTAAAATTAATCCAGGATATATTCCATCCAGTGTCTCAGCAGGTCACGAAAATAAGCAAGCACAGTAACAGTAATAACAATCATAAACAATAAGAATGTAAATACACTTTTTGTATGAATTCACTGTCTCCTGATGATTGACAAGTCACCTACCTGACATTCAGGACTAAGGAAGGATTAGAACTCATGGTTTCCATTTCTAATCCTGCATCAGAACTGTTACATCAAACTAGCTCTCTATTTTATTTCACTTCACTTCATTATTTTATTTTATTATTTTATTTTACTTTTCTTTATTTTCTTTTACTATATTTTACTTTATTTCACTTTATTTTTATTTTACTTTATTTCACTTTATTTTTAATCTTACTTTATTTCACTGTTTTTATTTTACTTCACTTTATTTCAATTCACTTTATTTTTATTTTATTTTTTTGCAGCTGTTCCAGTTTCTACAAACCTTCTTTAAAATGCAGTGCCCTGAGCTGGATAGTTTCATCACTTAACAATGGAGAATACACAAGAACTCAACTACACCTCTGTTGATGGAATGGTATGTACCTTTCTAACAGTCAAATCACATACCTGCTTCGTATTCAGCTGGTGATCAATGACGATCTCGCGAATCTTTCACAGATGCAATTATTCAGTCCACCTATGCATGTGTATTGGGTTTCTTTATTTTTTCCTATCTATACCGCCTCTTAGGTAAAATTCTAACAGGAAAATTGCCCCAAAATGAACTTGTCCCCCTTAAACTCTGAAGCTCGTCCTTCCAATTAATACTGCCCCCAGTAAATCAACCACAGCCTGAGTTGATTAATCAGCCAATTAAAACCTCCAACCTGCACAGGAATTAAAGAAGGGAGGCGAAGAATCCATTTGGAAAAGCCCAAATCTTCCAGGCTGACACAAACAGTTGGAATAAATATGACTGGTGCATTTTTTTGCAGCCATAAAAAATTAATTTGCTATTCCAGAAATGGGATTTTCTTATTGCAAATGAGTAGTATTGTTGCTGTTGTTCACTCTGCGGCTTGCAAGGACAGCTTCTTATTGAGCTCATTCAGTTTTATCGGTGTGTGTGTGTGTGTGTGTGTTTGTTCCCCCCCCCCTTCGCTCTTTGAATTGCAGCAAAAAGAAGGTTGCAATGGCTCAGTCTGCTGGTAGAGCATCTCTCAAATGCCAAGCACGTGGCCCATAGGGAGTCTCTGTTCACATTTTGTCCCTTCCATCCTTTCTTATAAAGACATTTTATTTGCCCGAAGCAGATCTCAGAAATACGTCTGCATGTTCTCTCTCTCTCCCTCCCTCCCTCCCTTCCTCTCTCTGTCCCCCACACCCATCTGCACACAGCTGGCCACATTTGAAATATGACCGTCTTCGGCCCCACAGACAACAAGCTGTCTTAATAATGTTCTCCTTTGCAAAGTGCTTTGTGTTAAACATTTATAAGACAAAGTGAGAACAGCTTTTGGCACTGCCAGGAAAGGCGAGAAGTTGGATTCTGCCCGCAGCACAAACTTTGCCCTTCTCTGTCCCTTGGCAGGGCAGGGCTGGGCTGCTGGGGGTTCGCAGGTGTTCGGGAGAGCCCCTAGCTAAGATTCTGTGCAGTTCAGAGAACCCCCAAATCCCACTCCTGGCTGGCCCCACCCACCCCACCCTGCCCCTCCTAGGAGTCCCCATGTTAAGTTCGGAAGAAGACAGGACGCGAAGTGCTTCAGCTCTTTTTAATACGTTGACTACAGCTCAGAACTACGCCAGAATGGCTTAGTCTCGGCAGCTTTATAGCTGGCTGCCGCGGCTTGTAGCCAATGGCGGTGTTCGGATTTCCCGCCCTTTCAACAAGCAATCAGGTTAAACTCTGCACATTTTCAGCAACCAATCAGCTTAAACTCTGCATACATTACACCCCTCCCCACTTAGTCCAGCCCATACTCAAACCTCATCTATCTAATGTATTCTTGTAAATAGGTGGGGCTTTTACGGTTATGTTTGGACCTGCGTTGTTCAGGTGTTCTAGGAACTTCTATTTGTTTGGAAGGAATGTTAGTTGTTGGAATCCCCTTATTAGGAATCCTTGGGCCGGGTGATCCGGCTCTGTTACTCCAACCTGGTCTCTCCTCCCAGTCCACTCCCAGCCCATTTGCATCCCCTTGAACAGGTAAGGTTGTGCTGTCCTCTATTGGAGTTAGCAGTTGTTGGGATTGTGTTAGGGCTTGGGGTGGCTCTTGTCATGTTATTCCGTTTAAAAGGGGGTTGACTATTACTTGTTCATTATTCAAAAGGTCTCCCCCTTCCCCCACGGTTTGGGTTGTGCGTAATGAGTCCTGAAACGAGCCTGGGCAAACTTCCAGGGACTTTCTGGACCTTAATTGATCTATATGCCTTTTCCAAGTGACCCAGTACTCCGTTTGTACCCTGTAAGACCTGGGCCTTGTTACATGGGTAATTTCCGCAGGAATCCATAATGGCTCACCCACAAGGTTCTTAGCATAAACTTGATCCCCTACTTGAAAAATGCAAGTTTTGCTACTGGAATCTACAGGTGTTTCGGTTGCATAAGTGGGGTGAAGGTGGTCGAGGGTTGACCTGAGTTTCCTGCCCATTAAGAGCTCGGCAGGGCTTAAATTAGTGGAGGGGCTGGAGTAATGTGTTGGATACTGAGCAGTTTGTCCACTTTCTCAGTAATATCCCTGGACCCAACTGTTGAAGTTTCTCTTTAGTAAACCGAACCATACGTTCAGCCCGGCCGTTAGGGGATGCCGGGGCGTAAGGCGTGCCTTATGCCCTGCTGTGCTAAGTATGATTCAAAAAGGGTGGCGGTAAATTGGGGACCATTGTCAGAAACAACAACATCGGGCAACCCGTGAGTTACAAAAGTTTCCTTAGCTGTTTGATAACAGCCTCTGCCGTGGTGGATGACATGGGAAGAACCTCGAGCCATCTGGAATATGCATCTACTACAATCAGAAAGGTATGCCCTTTTGTTGGGCCAGCAAAATCAATATGAATTCTGGACCATGGCCACTAGGACATTCCCATTCCTGTTTAGGGGCGATAGGCGGTGTGGGCCTCAGTTCCTGACAATTTCTACAGCCCGCAACCCAGTTTTCAACCATTTTGTCTATCCCCGCCACCATACATAGCTCCTAGCCAACCCTTCATTCTGACAATTCCGGGTGCCCCTCATGCAACATTGTCAATACTTTCTTCTGCAATTTTTCAGGAATAACCACTCGATTTCCCCATAGAATACATCCTTTTAACACAGATAGTTCGGTTTGCCTGGACTTAAACCGTTTGCAGACGTCCGTTAGTCCTTGTTGTGGCGAACCCTTCTTTATCCAACCCACAACAGGTGCCAATAAACTGTCTTTAGCGGTCTCTCTTGAGATTGCAGCAGCATCCACAGGTAGTTGAGCAACAGTTTCTAAGAAAAAGGTGTAAGTTTCAGGCACTGGATCTTCAGTGTGTATAGGCAATGGGCAGCGGCTCAATGCATCTGCGTGCCCTATTTCCTTTCCCGGATGATGAACGAGTCTGTACGAGTATGCAGTGAGGAATTCGGTCCACCTCATCATTCGGGGTGACAGGATGATAGGAGTTGGTCTATCGCCAGCCACAATTCCGAGTAGAGGCTTGTGATCGGTGACAATGGTGAATTTTCTTCCATAAACGTATTCGTGGAATTTCTTGACAGCTGCTACTATAGCCAGTGCTTCCTTGTCCAGCTGACTATAGTTTCTCTCTGCCTTTGTCAATGTCCTTGAATAGAATGCAATGGGAGCTTCCCTTCCATTTGGTAACTGGTGGCTCAATACCCCCCCCACTCCAAAAGGGGAGGCATCGCATGTTAACACCACGGGTAGGTTTTCACTAAACTGTATTAATACACAATCAGAAGTGATTTGTCGCTTAATACTGTTAAAAGCTGCTTCTTCTCTTTTGCCCCAGACCCATGTAGTTTTTTTATCGAGCAGTCTATGTAGGGGTTCCACAGTGGTTGCTTTCTGCGGCAAAAACATATGGTAGAAATTAATAAGTCCCAGAAATGCTTGGAGGTCAGCTTTGCATTTAGGTCTGGGGCTTCCTTTATTGCCTGAATTTTGGCTTCTGTGGGGTGGATACCGTGTTTGTCAATCATATAACCTAAGAATTCTACTCTGTCAGTTCTTAATGTACATTTCTCTTTTTGACTTTTAGTCCTGCTTTTTTGAACCTGATCAGTACTTCTCTGAGTCTCTCTCGTAGCTGAGTGTCATTTTTAGCAGAGATTAACACATCATCAAAATAAGGTACCACCCTTTTAAACCTTGTAACATTCTTTCCATAAGGCTTTGAAATATGCCTGGTGCCACACTTACTCTGAATTGCAACCTTTTGCATTTAAAGGCACCCCGATGGGTCACAATAGTTTGTGCCTCTGCAGTCGTATCGTCTACTGTTAACTGCTGGTACGCTTGGGCAAGGTCTAACTTGGCAAAACAGTACCCCACCTAGGGAGTGTAACAAATGATGTACCACTGGAACTGGATATGCGCTCTGTTGCAGTGCATGGTTCAATGTCCCCTTATAGTCCCCGAAAATTCTTACAGAGCCATCAGCTTTGACAGGGGTAACTATGGGTGTTTCCCATCTGGACTGGTCTGTGGGCTCTAGTACCCCTTGAGCTATCAGTTTGTCTAACTGTTCATCGATTTTTGCTTTGAGTGCAAATGGCACTCATCTGGCTTTTAAATGGATTGGTTGTACGTTGAGGTCTAAATTGAAAGTAATAGGGGTCCCCGAGTACTTGCCTAATCCATCGCTGAAGACCTCTTGGAATTCTTTCTTCAATGACTCTTCCCATTCTGAGTTGCTTACATGGTTGATTCCGGTCACTTCGATGCCCAGGGGGTTGAACCATTCAAGTCCTAAAAGACTTGGGTGGTCTTTGTCTACGATGGTCAATGGCAGAAGTTTAGTGTGATTCTTGAATTTAACATTGAATTTTCTTGTTCCGATTACAGGAATCTTGTTTCCTTGGTAATCTTTGAGGGTTAGTGCTTGCTTTTTGAATTGGTTCTTTTGGATTTCTGGTATGAGTCTCTGTATAGTGTCCCATGACACCATGGATAGGTATGATCCTGAGTCTACCTCCATCTGGCACGGTCTTCCCTCGATATACACCTTGACATGCACCTTCCTGTTCAGTGATGAAGAATGACCGATCGTTACAGTTTGATGACTTTCATTTTTCCCGCTCACTTCTTTTCCGCACCCAATTTTTTCGCCCGTGCTTCCGATTTTTACTTCTCTGTCTTTGGTATTCGGGGTGAACTTCCTTCTGTTTGGTGGAGTTCTGGACGATTTGCAGACTCTTGCGATGTGTCCTCTCTTCTCGCAAGGGAGGCAAATGGCTTCCAGGAACCTGCATTCTGTGCGGGGGTGGTTCCCTCCACATCCTGCGCAACTGAGTTCTCGCTTCTTCTGGCCCTGGTCATTCCATTTCCACTCCATTCTGAGTCTGTTTATCTCTTCTTCTTCTCCGCTGTACTCTGATTCTGACTCTAGTTCATCAAAATGCGTTGTTGCGGTTTTTTCACCTTCGGGATTGGTGGTTATTCTGTTCATCTTCCTCATTGTTGCTGTGGAGGTTTTCGTGGCTTCTGCTGCTATTGCCTCATCGATGGCTTCTTTTAGCATAATGTTTGGTTTCATGAGTAGTTTACTTTGTAACGTCTGGTCCTTAAACCCCAAGACAAAACGATCGCGCATGGCTTCTTCTAGCGTGATGAAGTCACAGGCACCCAAGGTTCATAAGCTGGCCACAAAGTCACTGATGCTTTCTTCTTCTCATTGATCGCGGCGGTAGAATTCATGTCTGCGGATCAGGCATGATACCTGGGGTGTGTAGTGCGCCCTCAATAGCCTTTCCAAGTCTGCCCATGCCATCGCTTTCACGTCTGCTCGTGCAGCCAGAGCCTTTGCCATCTTGAACACTGCGGGGCTGCGTGGTGTTAGGAAAACCGCTCTTTTCATTGTTCAGATATCGATGCCAGATCATTTCCTTCTAAGAACATTTGGAATCTGTCTGCATAAGACTCCCAGTCTTCGTTCTTGGGTCGAACGGGCTGGTGGGTGTTCAGCCCAGTCATCTTGTCTCTTCTTCTGCGTTGTCTTCTTATCCATTACGATCCCACCTTCGTCGCCAGTGTTAAGTTCAGAAGAAGACAGGATGCGAAGTGCTTCAGCTCTTTTTAATAGGTTGACTACAGCTCAGAACTACGCCAGAATGGCTTAGTCTTGGCAGCTTTTATAGCCGGCTGCCGCGGCTTGTAGCCAATGGCGGTGTTCAGATTTCCCGCCCTTTCAACAACCAATCAGGTTAAACTCTGCATATTTTCAACAACCAATCAGGTTAAACTCTGCATACATTACACCCCACATGTCCCGTTTTGGATGCAGGTAAGTGCAGATCACATGCAGAGGCTTGGGGAGGGTGAAAAATGGGCATCCCAGAAGTTTGGGAAGGCCGGAAATGGGCCCACTTCCAGCTTCCAGAGAGCCCCTGGAGCCCAGAGAGGCCATTTTTGCCCTCCCGGAGGCTTCATAGTGCAGGACGCCAACTAGGCCATGCCCACCCAGCAACCAGGCAGGAACCCTTTGCTAAAATTTTTGAAGCCCACCCCTGTCCCTTTCCCTGCCCAGCCCATTGCTAGGAAGCCAGAGGTGCTTCATTTCTTTTTAAACAGCTGAAAACAACCAGATTAGGCATTGAGAACAGCCCCCATTTATTTATGGAATTAACTTTCATAAGATGATGTCTAACTTCTGACAGCCCTAAGCCATAGTTGGTTATTATAGCTCCGTGGCATTGCTTCAGCGTTGAGTCCTAAGGTGACTTATTTTGGCTTTGTATAGGAGGAAAACTTTTTCCCTACTATTTGTAAACTCTGGGTTGGCAGCTGAACAGATTGTGTGGACTTACCCATTATAGCTGTCAATAAGCTAGGATTTAAATAATCCATGGCTTTGCATGACACTTGTGAACCCAGTCCTATTCTTCAGGGCAAGATGCCCTGGCATTTCTGGAGGAAGAGACAGATAAACAATGTTGCATTGGGATGTTTTGTACATTAATCTGGCTATCTGAAAGCATTTTTTTTTAAAAACTGCTGTGGGTATTCCTATGTGAGAAGTAAATCAACATTTATTTTGCACTAAAAGACAAAAAAAGAATAAGCGAGGGAAAGGTTAAGTTTAATGCACTTGAAAAACTTTCAGATTGTGTATTCTTAGGAAATAGATGAGAAATTGAGTCTAATATTTCATCTCATTTTCCAAATTTTGTTTTTAGCTTTGGGATGGTTTCTTTCCCTGCTTAGCAAATTGAAAAGACCTACTCCCTCTTATTGCATCTGTCACTTTAATAGCAATAGCACTAGACTTACATACCACTTCACAGTGGTTTACAGCCCTCTCTAAGTCAGCCTATTGACCCCAACAATCTGGGTCCTCACTTTACCGACCTCAGAAGGATGGAAGCCTGAATCAACTTTGAGCCAGTCAGGATTGAGCTCCTGGCAGTGAGCAGAGTTAGCCTGCAATACTGCATTCTAACCACTGCACCACCACTGCTGGTTTTTATGCTCAAAGTTGCTCACCGTTGGTCATTCTTGCTACATGAGGCTGCATCACCATTTTAGGACAAACATAACTAGCCAAGTAGTTCATTGCCCATGCCATCTCTCTCTTTTATACTTTCTCTCTTTTCCACTGTCCAGTGTAAAAGATAGAGGAGTTCCTGTGGATTTTACTCTGCTAGTCATTGACACCTATAGGGGGCAGTGCTCATCTCTGTTTCAAGCGCACTGAGCCAGCACTGTCAGAAGACATTTCCACAGTCAGGTGGCCAGCATGACATCATGGAGCAATTTCCTTCCCACCTATGATGTGGTACCTATTTATCTACTCATATTTGCATGCTTTCAAACTGCTAGGTTGACAGGCGCTGAGGCAAGGATGGGAGCTCTCCCCATCATGTGGTGCTTGGGTCTCAAACCTGGGCTGCCAGCATTCCAGCTGACAAGCCCAGTGCCTTAACCACTGAGCCAGCTGTTCAGTGTACTGAGTCAAGGACGAGGCAGGGAAGAGACACACATAATATTTGTAATAATTTCACAGGCAGCTCTGTAGTGCTTTTTTTTATTATCAGGATTCTTATTCTTGCTGGCAGACCTTTTTTTGGTGACTTAATTTAAGAAAGAGATTCAGGGCAAAATCCTGCTAATTAAAATGCTGAATGCTGAGTGAAGATTTCTTCTTGTATGGGTCAGCTGGACCAAGAGACCACAGGCATCTACGCTCAAATACAATGATGCTTCTTACTGGGCACGTTCTAGTGTGCACCATCTTCTACTAAAGGGGAGAAGGAGGTGTTATGTATGTAGGTTTGAATGTTATTGGTTTATTTGAACTGTTCTTGTAAAATGTCAAATGGGATTGGTTTAAATAGTGTGGGAAAAACCCTGCACTCTGATTGGCTGGCAACTACAGCTGCTGGCTATAAGAGGCAGCCGTAGCAGCAACTCGGGTCCATTCGAGCTGTAGTCACTGAATAAACTCTTCACTGAAGCTCTTCGCGTCTGACTCTTCATGCAAACTTAACAG